>JAQQSK010002798.1:0-120748 GCA_028658325.1 Potorous gilbertii | reverse complement strand
ATCCCTCCCTCCCCACCCATTCCCTTTGGGGAGGCAGGCAATTCAATATAGGCCATATCTGTGTAGTTTTGCAAATGACTTCCATAATAGTCATGTTGTGTAAGACTAACTATATTTCCCTCCCTCCTGTCCTGCCCCCCATTCCTGATTTGATCTTTATAACAACCTAGTGTTATCAGTGGTGTTAGTAGCATCCCTCTCCCTCCTTATAAAAGAGAGAAGTGAACTTTATATCACGTAGTTTTGTCATTTCTCTGTCATCCATGATCATCACCTAATTCACTCCAAGCGATAGACCAATCTATCCCTAAGTCTTTCTTCTTAAAGAAGCCCTATTGTTTATTCTTATTATTTATCATTCATTTCAATTAATTCTGAATTTTAGTGGTCCAGGCACTCAAGCAACCATGTCACTCAGCAAAGACAAGACTTGATAAGGAAAAACGTATAAGAAGACTGTTGCCACTATATTTAGTGTCAGTTACCAGTGAAATTATGTTACTATTGTCATTAATTTTGTCAAAATTGAACCAGAAAGAAAGTCATTTTACAAATTAGGTTTGTAATTAAAATTCAAAGGCAAAATCTACAAAGTAGAAGAGACCTTTAAACTCATTTAATTTAACCCCTAAATTTCGTGGAAAACAAAAACTGAGATTCAGAGAAATTAAGTAATTTGCCTGAAGTTATATGACTTAGATCTGGAGGAGATCAATCATGTAATAGCATGGTTCTCATTTAGTAGGAACCCTTTTGGTATTCATAAAGATGGCCCAACGAGTTCATGCTAACCATTATTTCATAACAGCTTAACTAGTAAAGAATTACAGAATATTATCAATGGTAGGAGTACAGGCACATTTTATTATTTTATTTAAAAATGATTCCCAGAACAAAAACATTGGGAACCACTGGTGTAGCCTAACTTTCTCACTTTACATGTGAGGAAAACAAGGCCAGGGGAGTTAAATGACTTATCCAGACACATTGGACTACAACTGGCACGATTTCTCTAACTTAAAATGAACAATTTAACATTTTAAGTTGGTGGCAGGCAACTATTTAGGAACAGACTGAACACCAGAAGTTAATTTTTTGTGTCCAAGAACAAGGATCTTTCAATCATACCACATAGACAATACATATGTGTTATTTTTTTCCCTACATTCTTAACATTTAAATCACCCTGAAGAAAAATTTCAAAATAAGAAGAATAGTCAAGGCATATTTTGAATGGCATATTTTTCTCTACTTATGCGGTATTTTGAGTATTTTCTGATAATGAAAAACAAACATTAAAAACTAAATCTTTCTTTCTTATTAGAGACAAAATTATTATAATTCTCCTTTGCTGAGTGACATGATTTCTTTATTATACAATGTACTTAATTCATTTATCAGATGACAATGAAAAAGTGTTTTTGTAAATACAAAATACTGAGGGATAATTGAGCAAATTGGAGTCAAATCCTCCCTCAGACATTCACTAGCTATGTTATCCTGAGCAAGTCACTTACTCTCTTGTTGCCTCAGTTTCCTCCTTGTAAAAATGAGGATAACAACAGCGTTTACTTCTTGGGTTTGTTGTAGAGATTGAAAGAGATACTATCTGAAAAGTGCTTTGAAAACCTAAAAGCTTTACATAAATGCAATCAATTAGTGTTGTTATTTTTACTATTAATGTATTCCTAAAAATCACACAAGAGCCTTGATGATCAAGGAATATTTATAATTTCAGATTCTGATAGTTTCTGTATCATTCATTAAGCCTTTTTTTTTGCTTGATGGAGAAAACCGAAAACCACTATATAGAATCAACAGTAAAAATAATTATGAAGGAGGTACTCTGGAAAGAGGACTAAATCTGCATAGCATTTATGATATATATATATATATATATATATATATATATATATATATATATATATATATCCTGTATGTGAAATGTAGGATCCTGATATTTCTAATTTTATATGTACATGTAAATATTCATATTCAGAGAGTACTTATAAATTTTTACTTACATTATTTGCTTTCAACTTCCTTGAAATCATTCTCTGAGATAACCAGAATAATTATTTCCTCATTTTACACATGAGGAATGAAATTAAAGGCCACTAAGGTATTATTTTTCCAAGTATATATGAAAAAATATTTTTGATGCATCTAAGATCCAGGTCCTTTCACTCCAAATCCACTATTGCAAACATATTACAATCCAGGCTCATTCCAAACCCAGTAACCTTCCCACTATACACCACATAGAGGTTTATTTTTTAAATTATTTTGTAATCTATTTTGATGACAATTAAAATAACATACACTTACTTAGTGATTTCAGGTTTATGAAATACTTTTCATGCATTATGTCATTTGATCTTTGATAAGTACATTTCATAACAGTAGATGACTGCATAAAATCAGAGGCCTTAAAGTTTCACTAGAGTTAGAGTTTGTTATATTTTCTTCATAACAATCCATTTTAATTTTCAGACAGAAAAATGCCTCATATTCTATTCCCATTGAAATAAAGAGAAACATAGTCAGAGAAGTCAAATTCCTATGTAAAAGAATTTTATCTTAAAGTGTGTGGAAAAGACTGGTATGACATACTTTGTAGTTTGGATTCTCACAGTCTTCCTGACCTCAGGCATTGTGCTCTGTCTATCCATGTGCCACTTAACTGTCCTTGTTGATTAGGAAGAGACTTAGCTGAAAACCCATAGATGGTCATGATTGAATACTTACACTTACTTGATAGAACATTGCATAATGGCATATCATGCATAGTAACATAGCAATGTAAAGCAATATAATCCTTGTTCTCTCTCTTTTTTTGATCCTTACTCTTAAGATGAATGATATTTAAAAGACTGTTTTTTTGTTGTTGTTATTGTTTTGATTTGGTTTGGTTTGACTTTTTTATACTGTAGCCAGATAATTAGAGAAATTTTGTATTGAATGTTACTGGCACATTTACTTCTTAGATTTCAGATGAAATTTTATCTAGTGCAGTGAAAAGAATGTTGGAATTGAAGCTAGAGGTTGTGGGTTTGAATTCTGACTCAGTTTACTTAGGTATGTAATGTTGAGCTAATTATTATTTTACCTCTCTGGTCCTCAGTTTTCTCATTTTTGAAATGAGGAGATTGGACTACATAATCAGTAAGAGACTATTCAGATCTAAATCATATATATCTGTATGAGAAAGTACAACAAAATGGACAGTATATTACCCTAACAGTCAAGAAGACCTGGGCTCAAATTTTTCCTTTGGCTTTTGTTTACTTACTAGAGCTGTCCAAGGCCACACAGGTGATGTGGCAAAATCAGCACTTAAATTCTGGTTTTCTGATTCAAGGGTTCCTTTTGTCATTACATTCTACCACATTATGACATGAAATACTTTTCGGTTTTCTCTCAATACAAGTCATATTCTAAAATATAAAAACAGTATCAATTTTCCTTTTTCAGAATCAATTCATAGAGTAATCAACTAGCAAAAACTTTCTAAACACCTATTCCCATTTAATTTCTTATGCTAACTGCAATATGTTGAAGCCATGATGGGGAAAGTCATGATGTGGAAGAGATATCTATCTATCTCTCTATCTATCTATTATATATATATATATATATATATATATGTATATACACTATTCTAAATTAGCAAGTTGTATTTCATAAAGCTCAATTAATTATATTACCTTCAATTTACCACATTTATTTTGATATTTCTCCCTTCTTATCTTTTAAGAAAAAACTTCTGTTCATAATTCTCCTTCTTAATTCCCCCTTCCTTTCTAAATTTTCTCTATATCTAAGAGGTGGTGGCAATTTTCTTTACCAGTGACATGGGTAGATTAGGATTCAGCAATTTATTCTTATGTTTTTCATCCACTGACCTCTTCTTCTCTCCCCAATGGGATATCAGCCTTTCAGGGATGTCTGACTATGTGGGTAGATCTAGGGTCATTATCAGGTCTTAAGCCCAATGCCATCATCTTTTTTTCCTTAGAACAAACCTGAAATTGCAAAGGAATTATTTTTATAAACTAAAACATTTTAAGTCATATTCAAATCATTTCTCTTTATATATTTTCATATCAATCAGTCTTTGTCATTTTCAGCCCTCTGTAACTCGTAAATATACATGTTGCTTAAAGCAGTCTTTCAGTATACATAGGGACAAAGTGTTGAAAGAAGGAAGAGGTATAGGGCATCTTAACTTTCCTGCTTACTGCTCCATCAAATCACATTGTAACTACAAGAGCCACTGTCATTTAATAAACTTTTTATGTTCAAATATTAATTTGTTATGAAGGATGTTGTTGTTTAGCCATTTTTCAGGTGTATTTCACTCTTTGTGACCCTTTTTGGAATTTTCTTTGCAAAGGTACTGGAGTGGTTTGCCATTTTCTTCCTCAGTTCATTTTGCAGATGAGGAAACTAAAGCAAACAGGACTGAGTTACCTGTCCAGGGTCACACAGTTAGTAAGTGCCTGAAGGTGGATTTGAACACAGATCTTCTTGACTCCAGGTCCAGCGTTCTATCCACTGTGCCATCTAGCTGCCTCTTATCAAGGGTAGTAAGGCTAGAATCATCACATTGTGTCATTTCCCTGAGTTCAGAAAAGCAAAAAAAAGTGAGAGGAAAGGATAACATTATTTAGTTATGGCTGTATTTACATTATTTATATACAGAAATTGAGAGAGATGGGCAAAGGAAATGCTTGGGGTAATTGGCAACCTTTTTTCTGCCCCCCCCTAATTCTCAATGTGAAAAATAATGAAAATAAACGGTTTTAATTTGATTAATTCCAGTACCTAAATGTAGAGAAATCAGAGCAGGACCCCAATCTCCTCATTTACAAAGTGGTTGGGAATCTAGATAATATTGAAGTTCTCTCTCAATTCCAATATTTAACAATTACTGAAAGCAAATGTAAAAGAAAGGCATAGTACCCTAACTTGTGCTTTCTCTGGTAATTCAGTTCAATTCACAAAACACTTGCTAACACCTGCTACATGTAAGTTACTAATGCAGGGCAGTTAGATTTAGATGATTCATAGACTACCAGTCAAATAAACTGAAAAGTGACAAAAACAATCATTAGAGTTTATCACCATCTAGATTACCTGTTAATATATGTGCATTTATAAAGAAAATGGATTACACTTGATGGTTTGCGATGTTGGGCTCTATTATGATGAATTTGTAAATATATGTTACATTGAACTAAAATGAAAACTTCCAGACTAAAAGAAAAAAAATACACCATTTTACTACTTTGGTCAATTAGACTATCAATAACAGATTCATTAGAAATCCCCATAATACAAAAAAGATCCATGGATAGGGAACTCTCTTTATCAATACTGACACCAACAAGTTTTTGACATAGATATAGCATTGCCTGAGTCACAGAGAGGTTGAATCATTTGTTTTTGATCATGTATACAACTAGTAATTGTTAAAAGAAGGATTTGAAGTCAGACTTTCCTGACTCTAATCTAATATTACGCTTTATAAAACACTATATAATATTTTTTATATTTAGCTTATTTACTCCCCTGATACTATATAAATACACAAGCATACTGCTTTTTTAAGTTTGAAATGGACAACTTTAAAACTTGCTTACTATGAAGCCCCTTCATGCCCCTTATAGTAAAGTACTTAAAAGATTCTGCTGTTTTCCTTATGTGATGTGGCATTGTAAGCTATGGTACTTGTACCCAAAGGTACTCTCTTCAAGTCATCATAAATAGTGCATGAAATCCCAATGTTGTGACGTGCCATGTATATAGCTGTTACTGTCCTCTGACACCCTGTAACGTTCTCCTGAAAGCACAGTAAGATTGGAATTCTCAGTGTGTGCTGCAGTAGAATGCCTTGCCCCTTTTCAAGTGGATGCTAAGAATGGTTATCCCTTCTTCCCCAGTAATGCATAATGAATGTTGTATATCTGTGTATCAAAGTGAAATTTTAAAAAATCAATAGCCAAAGTTAACTTTTGAAATAATAAAGTAAATATAACTCTAAAGACACAAAATGTATTTAAATTTTTTTGCATGTTATGTAGTAGTTTAAATAATTACCATTATTAATCTTTCTGTAAAAAATGTAAATCAAGTTTCCCTTTGATATTGTAAATAGCATAAGTGTTTTGTGTTGATATGGGATATGAAAAAATAGGATACGGAAAGCATGTTGTTGACCCTCAATAAATGTTAAAGGATAAACAGCATTATTGATTCCTTGTGGAGTCCACATTTATTTTTTGCCAATATTTCCTGACTTGGTTGATTAATATTTATTGAGCGCCCACAATATGCTAGGCGCTGGGGGGAAAGGTACATAAGACATGGTCTCTGCCCTGGAGGATTATGTTCTAAGGCTACCTATGCATTTTTACTCTCCATGTTTACATCTTTTCAAAATTGCTTTAGAAGGTTTCCCACAGTCTCACTTGCCTAGATACCACCTCTCATTTCAGGTTGCTCTTCTTGCATTTCGTATTTTTGGAACTATTTTCTTGAGAATCATTTTAACAAATTTGTAAATGATCTCTTGAATCACACCAAAGAAAAAACATCAAAAACAAACCCCACATTTTTAGGAGAGCAACAGACACTCACATAGCATTTCTCAAGTACTTGATACGCACAGGTCAGCTAGAGAAAGTTATAATTGTGAGCTATTGCTAAGTTTACAGTGTGAATATTTACACATCAGGAATCTGCAACCACAATGGATTATGGTTTGATTTATTGTTCTGTTGATTGTCTAGACTTAAAGTGTTAATAATGCAGATTATATTTAGAAGTGTGTGTCCATACGTCCTCCATGCCTCATTAACATTTACCAGCACACATGATTTGGGCTCAGCAGGAGTGTACCAGAAGGCTCAGGGAATGTCATTATCACCGGACTAGAAGACTGGTGACAGGAGGCTATTATTTTTAATATTAATAATAATTATTTATGATACTTGGCATTTATATAGCACTTTAAGGTTTGTAAAGTGCTTAAATCTTATTACACATTTGAACTTCACAATATTCCTAGTGACACACATCGAACACTGGATGTAAAGGCAAAAACAACACTGATCTTTGCCCTCAAGGGCCAATTATTCATATACTTTCCAGAGATTCATGAAAAAATTGCTCTATTAATTTCCAAGAAGGTACATTTTTGTGTTTACCTTGAATTCATGGTCCTTTGCCATGTGATATTTGGTGTACCTTTAGTTACGAAGGTCGCTATTTAAGCTAGTCAAAATTTCAGGAACATACTACAGCATTGGTGAGTATTAATGATATTAGGATGATATTAGGAATAATATATTTCTACAATGCCTTTAGTTAGAGAGTTCAGACATTTACTACAATCCATCTGGTTCATCTTTCCTACAAGATAATGAGATATTGCCATCCTTTCTTCACATTAGAGAGAATGCAATCTTCTAAAAGTGGATCACACAATGGATAAATTTCTAGTTAGAATTTATCTTTTCCTTCTCTCCCCACCAAACCACTGTCTGGCAAGATTGGCTGTATAAAAAATGAAATAAAAGGTCCTTACTAATATGCATTCAATTTGACAATCAGTACTACACTCAATTTTAGAATGTAGGCAGGTAAATTTATTTCCCACCTTCTTCCATCAGCCAATTACCTGGATGCAACTTTCTTTTGGTCTACTCCCCTCACTCTCAAGTATTTGGAAGTCTTTGAACTGCCTTGGAAAGGGCAATAGGAGATATAAATTTTGATTAAGATGCCTGCCCCATTATAACAACGTTTCCTCATGACTTAATAACTTAGGAATATGATTGGTCCCAAGTTACATGGTCCTTTCTCTGTCCTTGAGGAGCTTATAAGTTATTATTTCTTAAAAAATGATTAAAACTGTGATTCTCTCATAAATACTTCATACCCACCACCCCCAGGATTAAAAAAACTAACATTTTTTTTCACCAGGATTCGAACCTCTATACTATTTAATTCATAGTAACACAAGCATTCATTGGCCTTCTCCATTGCAGTCCCTTGTTCACAAAAATCACAGATCATTTCACAGTTATGGCTATCTATAGTTTAACATTAATGGCAAGATAACTTTAAAAATATTATACAAATCAACAATCATTAACAATTTATTAAAAGAGGAAGGGGAAATTGTGAAAAATATTGTTTTCAAGGAAATTGAGGCTAGAGGGAGCTCATCTTCCCATGGTTTTTTGTTATTGTTTTCTCCAGTTCTGAGCTCTAGCCTATTCCAATCACACACATTTCTGTAGCGATTTGGATGGAGTTTTTACCACTAGATACTCAGGTTTAGTTTTCATTCTAAACATTCACTATCACTCTTTTCTAAAGGAACTCCAGTGCTCCAAATTTCATACCTGGTCACCTCAGCTCAGAGTCCCAGTGCTCACTCTCCTAATCACAAACCAAGCCACCTAGCAATCAAGGAGATTCTCTTCTGATCCATAGAATTCCAACATACTTCATGCATTTTTGTGTATCTCAGAGGAATCCAGATTACACCATTAAAGTATTCCATTCTTTTAACCATTTATAAAAATAGTAATTTCCCCAGTCCCTGGTTTAACTGCTTTATCCATGTTTTTCTTCCCATATCTCATTCTTTGACCACTGCATACCCATACTCTTCAGATACACCCCACCACCCCTCACCTATAGAGAAAAAGAAGACACCCCACCCCCCAGAGCCTTCCACTGTTGTCTAACCCCTCCCCCTGCCAATTGCTTCCACCATTAGTGCTTTCAGAAGTTCTAGTGGATACCAGCCAGAAGAATGGAGTATTAGGTAGGTATAGACCAAATTTACTCTCAGGATAGGGCTGGTATCATTTGTAACTAATCTTCCTTATATCTCACACTTATATAATACTTTCAGGATTAGAACCAATTGGCAATCCAACATTTACTGCCCTGGAATCAGCTGACTGTCCATGTCCCCATGCTCAGTTATATGAAACTTAAACTAGACTTTTAGGCTCTGGAACCAAGTTTTGTCATCTAGTCTTTTTGGATGCTTTCCTCAGTTAAAGGTTTTTAAATTTTATTTTGATGGTTTTAATTAGCCCACTAGATAAAGTTATTAAATTTCTATAAACTTTTAGCAATTATCCTTCACCTACTTAATGGATGTCAAATTTCTACTTCATAAAAGGATAAAATAATTTAAAAGTCAAATCAAACCTAATTTTAATTTATGATGAGTAATGTAAGAAATTAAAATATAATCCACCAAATTTTTTTCTTACTTCTTTGTGGGGGGTAACTAGAGGAACACACACACATTTCCTCCCAAATCATTTTACATGCCACAGAGTAGTTTCAGGTTTGCTTTATCTGTCAAAGCCTTTATATTAAAATTCTACTTCATGCTATAGAGAACCTGTAATTAACCATTTTCAGGGACTTCTATTAACAAATATCAGCAGATCATTCCACATCATAGAACTTGGATTAGCATCCCTGGCAGCAAAAAATTGTAAAGGCAATTTATGCACATGCTGTGCAGACATTTGCAGATGAAAGAAATACACAGCAGTCTTTAGGGAGGGCAAATGAGCTCATTCTGGTGTCCTGACATTTTAGAACAGATTATGAAATGTACTGTAGAAAATGCATTAACGATTTTGCAAGATGGCACAAGAATGCACCTACCCCTGAAACCTCGTGGACATTGAGTTACTCAGTAGGACATCTTTCTATTTATAGTCATTTCCACTATAGCTAATCTCCTGCGGCTACTTTTGACATGGGAGCTCTTTTTTAGTCTCCAACAGACTATGTATCGCATGTGGCATTATTACAAAAGCTGAACTTGGCCTGAAGCTAAGATTGTTCTCTGCTGAATTTTTTTTTCCTCTCTCTTCAATGGCTTTCTCATTTAGTGGACCGTTTGGGACAGGAGGCCAATTTAGAAAATGAAAAGCTTGACACATTCTCACTGTGCAGAATCTGCATTCCTTCCAATAGGAGAGCTTAAACTCAAAATACGGTGACATCTTCTGGAACTGAGATGTGGGGTTGAGTGTTGTGCTTGGAGAAATCAAAACGCAGAAGCCTCCTGAGTTTGTCAGTGACTGCTGAATAAATAGGCATCATTTTCTTGTTTCACATTCACTCATGCATTTTATGAGTAAAATTACACATTTGTTCACCAATTGAACAAAACATTTTCTGGAATGAAATAGGGAAAAATGCATTCTGTTGGGAAGAGGGGTTAATAAGGCAACTATTCATTTTTATGCATGTTATTTACCTGGAATGTATACATGACTGCATGTTCTCATTGCTCTGTCAGAATATGTAATCCTCACAATTTCTGCAATATGGCATCAGCAGCATTGATGTTGATGTTTCCATAAGAAAGGATTTTGAAGATGCTTTGAAATTTGCTTTAGTTATAACCTCCATTGAATACATAAGACCACTTCTTACTATAATGTGAGTGTAAGTGGAACAGGTTTTCATATATTGAGTGCATTCTTTAAATCAATAGAAAGGAAATAATGAAAAGATGTTTGAGACTCAATCTGAATCTTTCTTCAGGGATTTAGAATAGTAACATGTAGGTGGTAGAAGATGCTTTTCCAGCAATTGGAAAAAAAACTTTTTTCACATTGATCTTCCTGGGTATGTTTCACTTTTATCTGAAGACCACAATTTATTTGAATATATTAATGTTTAATATAAATATTAAATATTTATTTGAATTACCAGAAAGACAAAAGAAATCACCTCAGATAACCCATATAGAGGATGTGTTCTCCAGATAAATCATCTGCTACTATGCATCATAGTTAACTTTTGTTATTCCTGTAGTTATCTCTTAGAATATTACTTATTAGAGAGAATTAACTATTTTGTTAATGACATACAGTACTGATGTGTGATTGTTAAAGCTCATTATCAATGAAGATTAATGAGGTATGTAGAAAATCCACTATATAATACAGTAGGAAGTGGTGATATATTGGAAATCAAAGAACTTGGATCAATGATTCTTAGCATGGATAGTGTATCCATATCCATGTATCCCTAGCCAATCTATCAGCAAGAATTTATTTAGTACCTATAATGTTGCAGTTTGCTAGGCAATTTAAAAAATAAAAAAAGTAAAATATTTCCTGCCTACAAGGATTATGTGTTCTTCTAAGACAATTCAACACATATAGACAGTGATAGCATGGTAGGGAGTCCTTTAATCTAAATAATAACATTAACAACTCTCACTGAGATCATGATTTATGATTTATAATAACCCTATAAGGGACCTGTTGTTATTGTTGCTGTCCATTCGTTCAGACATATTCGAATTATCACAACTGAATTTCGGATGTTCTTGGCAAAGGCACTGGAGTGGTTTGCCTTTTCCTTCTCCATCTCATTTTAAAGATAAGGAAACTGAGGAAAATAGGATGGAGTGACTTGGCCAGGGTCACACAGTTAGTAAGTGCCTGAGGCCAAATTTGAATTCAGAACTTTCTAACTCTAGACCTAAACCTCTATCTACCGAACCACCTAGCTATAGAACCTAGCCAATATATTCCCATAAGTCTATCCAATATCCTATCCTAGAATCCACAGTCCAGTCAAACTGACCTACTTGTTACCATTTGTATGCAATCTTCTGTCTGCTTTCTCTATGATTTTCTAGGGTTTGTTTCCCATGCCTAGAATATTCTCTTTTCCCTTTGGCCTCTTGGAACCACTAGCTTCTAGCTTCCTTTAAGGTTTAGTACAAATCACACTCTTATGCAGGCCTTTCTTGCACCCCCAGTTTTCAGTACCTCATTGTTAAATTGCATTGCATTTACTTTTTATGTATTTTCTTTTTATTTTTTGTATCACCAAAGCAATATTCACAGCACTGGTGGTGACAACAAATATGCCAGCATAGTTCTCAATCACAAAATATAAAAGACTCTCTATGTAGGAGGCAGAAGAAAAACATTTAATTAACACCAGTAAGCCAGATCCCAGAACCAGAAAGCAAAATCCATTAGGGTGACAAAGAAGTTAATAAACATAATCACAACAGCGGCAAAGTCATTCTCAGATCTTCTCTCCCCCAGCCAGGGCCTTCTCAACTGTCACAAAGTGTCATTTGGCCTATGTCAGTTGGCCTGTGTTCTTTCCCCTCTGACCTGAACCCACTCACTCACTTCCTCCTGGTTCTGCTCTACCCTTCCTGTTCTGTCTCTTCAGCAAGCTCCTCCCACCACATATGACCCAGGCTTCCAGATCATATGGGTCTATTAATTAAAGAGAAAGATCTTTCCATTTAACCTACTATTACATTCGGCCCCAAGATCTTTCATATTCCTTACAGAAGTCAGTGGGACAACTGGCATTACAAGCACCCTGTCATTCCCTCTCAACAAATAGGGCCCAAAATCTTGGGGTAAGGGACAAAGGTCTCTTCTTCCACAACTACTTCCTGCTGAGATTGAATGTAGAGCTGCCCTTGCCCCAGTTGGTCCCATTTGAGAGATCAGTTCTTTAGCTGGCATCTGGAGTTTGGTCAACTTCAGGTCCAGAGATGATGCATAACCCTCATGGATAGAAGGTGACATCCAGCTTAAGTGATCAGGTATATGCAGGTAGAAGGTACTAAGCTTGTAGTGAGCAAATTTGGCAAACAAGTTCAACAGATGAAAAGACAAAAAACAAAACAAGGAAACAGTAACCAGAAGCAGGGTAGATCTAGGGTCAGCTGTGGTTCTGGAGTCCATAAACCAACTATCACAGCCTCATTCACAGTAGAATATATGAATATATATTCTATATATAGAGAATATATATATAATAGAATTAAGGGTACAATTTGGTAATCATCCTCCCCTAAATAAACAACAATTATGGTATTATCTTTCCCATATGCTACAATTTCTGCAGCCTTTGGAACATTGTCTGGCTTTCATTTTACCTATACTTTAGTTCCCAATTTTATTCTATCAGTAGAACCCAATCCTTCAGTTCTTCTGTTAGTTATTTCAGAAGGAGGGTAAGTTCACAGGTGGTCTTGTTTCCCAAAGAATAATAATCACTTGAACTATTCTATCATTTTTACAAAACTGTTTGAGTCTATCACCTAAATTATGGAATATTACAATACTCTCTCCTTGATAATTATAATGTATCACTCTAGCCAATACATGTATTCCTCAAGTGCTAATCCTGATTTAGGTAATATACATCCAAAATGATTTTTTGGAATTCTCATACATATTCCAGTAGATTGTTCTTATTTCTTTCCCATCCAACCAAAAGTTCTCTAAAACAATGTAAATCATATCCTGCTGAACCAGGTGTCCCTGGATACAGTGCTGGAACATCTGGCCTCATAGTCCAATGCTCAACATTTGGGATGTTATGTGTTGGTTGTTTTCTAATTTGCAGATTTGGGGTCATTATTCTGACTAGAGGTTTATTTCTTTATTCTGAGCTGGGGCTCGGTCACATTCCTATTCTCCTTGAAGATGCAACAAACTTGGATACAAGGGTTCAGCAGGATCTGTAGGGGCAGTTCTTACTTCTCTATTTCATCTAGTATGAAGTCTCTTTTCTTGGTATAATTCTGTATAATTCATTAGTTGGAATACCATCTATGCTACTAAAATCTACCCCAATTTCAATAGATCAGTAAACAATTCTCTCCCTGTCATTTTTTTTTCTGATTTTGAATCCACTGGATATTCACTCTTCTCTCTCTAGCAATGTTGTCTTTTCCCGAGTCTCCTCAGTTATCTAACTGTGAAAATTTGTCTGGCACCTCTGAAAGAGGGTACCCTATTTCCCCATTTTTTAGAGTCGAAATCAAGTGCTTGTAAGTAGGAGGAGCCATCTTCACTATTCTATTCCTATGGTAAACCTCAACGGGAGTATTGTACTCTACGTCTGCATTTCCAATCGTTATGGCATCTTCGTTACCTCCTCCTTTAACTTTCTTATACAGTCCCACAGCACAAGGGTCAGGTGAGTATTTCTTTTGTTAGCTTTCAGCTTCTTCTGACGTAAATGAAACAGCCTTTCCTTCCACCTCAGACCTGCCCCCCCCAGGCTGCTCTTGTACTCTTTTTCCTTAAGCAGCTCATCTCTGTTTCTACACATAATAAGGTAGGCCTTTAGTAAAATCCAGCCTCTCCTACTTACCCCTGCCAATTCCTTCCCTGGTCTTATTGGTATTGCTTGCAAACACCTTTCCAAATCTCCAAGTTCCCCCTCCTGTAACTTCTTTTCCCAGTTTTTACAGGGTCCAGCGCTTTTAACCCATTCCCTTGCTACTGAGGAAAATGGTAAATTCTCCCATCCTAGGATATTAATGTCTTCCTCTAAATCATTTCTGCCTCCAAATAGAGATTTTTTTTACTTTGTGGTCCTATTTGTGATGCCAAATGTATCACCAAAGCAAAATCACTAGCGGTGACTATGAATATACCAGAATAGTTCTCAAATATATAAAATATATTTATTTTTATATAAATATAAAATACAAATATACAAATACAAAATATAAAAGACTCTCCATATAAAAGGCAGAAGAAAAACATGTATTTAAACACCATAAAGCCAAATTCCAGAACCAGAAAGCACAACCCCTCATGGTAACCAAGAAGTTAATAAACATGATCACAGTAGAGGGCAAAGCCATTCTCAAACCTCCCCTCCCCCAGCCAGGGCCTTCTCACTCTCAACTGTTACAATGTGTCAATCTCAAACCTCCCCTCTCCCAGCCAGGGCCTTCTCACTATCAACTGTCACAATGTGTCAGTCTCAAACTCCCCCAGCCAGGGCCTTCTCACTATCAACCATCACAATGTGTCAGTTGGGCCTTCATTCTTTTCCCTCTGACCTGATCCCACTCACTTATTTCCTCCCAGTTCTGCTCCACCCTTCCTGTTCTGCCTCTTCAACAAGCTCCTCCTACCACATGTGACCCAGACTTCCAGATCATATGGGCCTATTAATTAATGAGAAATTTTAATTTCTATTTCTATTTAAATTACTATTACACTTATCTGTGTATGAATTTCCCTGTAACAGAGTACAAGCTTGTTTAAAACAGAGGCCATTTTCATTTTTGCTTTTGTAGTTAGCTCAGTTCTAAGTATATAATGTGTTCTTGCTAAATGCTTGTTAAATTGAATTGAACTGAATTGAATTGAGGTAGATGGTGTGGGTATCATCATCCCCATTTAAAGAGGAGGAAACTGAGTCTCTTGACAATTTAAGTAACTTGTTCACAGTCACACAGTAAGAGAGTACCACTTTGTACTGTATCACACCAAAACAGTCTTCTAAGTCATTCGTTTTTCAAAAATGGATATTATTCATGTCCTTAAAAGCATTTTCTATTGTCACTCTAAAGCAAAGCATGCCCTCCTCACATTCAATGTTACAAAGAGTCACTAAACATAAATGTTATCTTGAGAGTTAAATAGAAACTTGGAAACACGTTATACCATAGTATCTCACAACGTGGAAAACATTTCACAGAGACAGCAGTAGAAGAGGTGGGAATATCGTAAGTAATCAAGTGCTGATTTGAAATCTTTCAGCTGCTAGTGGCTTCAGGATAGAATATTTCTCATATCAAAGTAACTAATTCTCAAAATCCATAATGGGTTATTATGGTTCATCAATTGATTTCTTTGTCCATATTCTTTTCTTTATTAACAGATAAAATACTGACACATTGTGGTGAAAAGGGAAGTCAGATTTAGGCCCCCAATCAGTGTGGTCCCCAGGAAAAGTTGGAATGTGTTTATTTATCATCCAAAAATTTAAAGGCAAAATTAAATCTTCTTTTACAGAAGATTTTAAAGAAAAAACATAAAAATGTTATTTTTCATTTTTGAGATGATGGGATATTAAATAAGGAGGAAAATGAATAAAACAAAACGAAGGAAATAAAAACTTTTGTGAGTAAAACTTTTTTATGAAGATCTTCAGCATAGTCCACATGGCTCTGTCAGCCATCAAAGGCTTATGTGACTGAATGACCAGGTTTTCTGCTACTATATCTTCACACTGTTAAGCAATGATAGAATTCAAAATGATCTTATTCTTTCTGGCACAGTCTCATTAATACAGTAAAACTTGAATGACCTTTATTTTTTCACCACTGTCCTTTACACACGTAGCCGCATCACAGTCTTTAAAGAACCATTGTCTAGGGGATGAACAGGAGTTTAGAAAACTGAAACAATTAGGCTAAGTGATTTTCAAAGACAAGATTATCTGGTGTTAGGTACTACATACAGCACAGGGATATATCAAAAACACCAAGCCTTCAGTGTTGAGTTACTAATTGTTCTTCCCATTAACACTTGTTCTGTATGATTAGAGCTCCTCAGATTTCCTAGGTGCATCATTATCTCAAAAGACACAGTCAGGGGCTTTGATTAATTAGACTTCTGCAAGGAAACATTCCCCAGATCTCAGCCAAACGTGTCTTTGCAGATCCTTGCAATCCTGAAGAAGCCTATACTTGCTACTTAGGGAAATGGAAGACAAAACAAGATTGTTATGAAAACAAAACTACATCTTCAGGCTAAAAATTAACAAGAACAATTGATCATCACGCAAATAATTATTTGGAATAAATGAAGGAATAAGGATTTCTGTCTAAGCAGATATTCAGTATTAGAATTGTTATGCCCTAAGGGAAGAGGGTTAGCATTGAAGAAGAGAAGTTAATGAATATAATTATATTACAAGTGCTATAGTTTTATTTTGTTTTTTAAATCTGAAGCGGTCTAATGTAGTAGAAAGACAAATAGACAGAGACCAAAAACTAGAGTTTGAGTTCCTGCTCCAACATTTAATCCTATAGTAATTGTATACCTTCTCTGAACCCTAATTTCTTCATCTGTAAAATGAGGATGAAAATAATCGCTACTTAGCTCCCAGGATTATTAGATGGAAAGAGTTTTGTAAAACTGAAAGTTCTAAAATGATGGCTAGATATAGTCATAGCATCAGTGATTTTATGCAACAGTTGTTGATTTTATTAACGCACACATAATTATGAGATTACAGATAGTTCATACTTGAGAAGGATAATCATTTTCACATTGTCTACTTCTTACATAAGTACTAAAATATCTTTGGAAAATCAAAAACATAAAAAATTCGTTAAAAACAAAATGGATTGTTGCCACAATTGTTAAAGCAACTTCTATGAGTGCCTTACTTAATTCAGGGTGGGAAACCTGCAGCCTCAAGACCACACTTGGCCTTCTGGGTCCTTGGATGTGGCCTTTTGATTAAGTCCAAGTTTTACAGAATAAATCATTTTATTAAGGAAATTGGTTCTATAAGGTTTGGATTCATCCAAAGGGCCATACCTGAGGACCTAGAAGGCCACATGTGGCCTTGAAGCCACAGATTCCCCACTTCTGGTAGGTATTAGAAAAAATTTACTTATCTTTCTGTTCCTACAAAGTAAAAAGGACTAAAATTATTCGGTGGTATTCCAAAAGTACACGAATGGGCCAGAGCCAGAACTGAGATTTAGAACTAAAACAATTCTTTTTTCGTTTTTTTTCCTCTATGTGCAATGAGCCCTCATATTAATTCATGTTCCGAAAAGTGTTCATACATCAATCTACTACTTTCCACTGCCCCACGCTCCATTCTGATAGGAATTGTTAAATCAAAGGTCAGCGTCCTCCTCGGCCTTGTTTACTTGAAAAAGAATCTTCTCTATAATAACCTTTGATATAATCCAACCTCCACTTGAAGACATCCAGGAAAGGGGACCCCATTCCCTAGACACCTTTTATTTGAACTGTTCTGATGAAAGTTTTCCTTACATCAAGCCAAAATCTGTCTCTGCAGCTTCTGCTCATTCTCCTAGTTTTCCCCTCTTGTGCCAAAAAGATCAAATCTTTCACGGGATGGTTTTCTAAATAAGTGAATATGACTAAGACTACTGATCCCTTACCTATCAAGCCTTCTTTTTATCTAGGCTAAATATAGGTAGTTCCTTTGCCTGATTTTCCTATCACATGGCCTCCAGTTCTTTTATCATCCTTCTTGACACAACTCTTTCCTAAAATGTGGCACCTTAAAAAACACAGTGCTCCAGATTTGGTCCATATGACTAAAATGGAATGTGGGGAAACTATCAGTTACATCAAAGTTCATGAAAGGAGTTGTTACAAAGATCATTGACCTTGGAACTAGGTAGCCTGGGTTTTAATTACAGCTCTATTACTTACTAGCTAAACAGCGTTAGGAAAATCATTTCATTTCTCTGGATAAAAAGATTTTCATCAATTAAATGAAGCCATTTTATTGGGTGGTGTCTAAGGTCTCTTCTATGAAAATTAAATGAAAATCCCTGCCTTCCTTCAAGTCTCAACTAATGTCCCACCTTTTGCAAGAAGCCTTTCGCAGTCCTCCTTAATCTTAGTGCCTTCCCTCTGGGATTATCCCTAATTCATCCTGTATTTTTCTTCTTTGTATGGATTTGTTTTTGAGTTTCTTGAGAACAAGAGCTGTTTTTCCCCCTTTCTCTATATCCTCAGCATTTGGCACATTGGCTGGCACAAAGTAAGTGCTTAATATATATTTTTGACTGACTACCTTGACTGATTTTCTAACTACTTCAATAGAGGAAGGAGATGGTCCGTGAACCATGGATCTTTGTAGAAGCAGTGAAATATTTATACCTCTTATCAACCCATTTGGCATGAATGAATCTTGAGTAGCCATTTGATCTAATTCTTACTTTTTTGATAGAGAGAAGATATATGAAAACTATTTTCTAATTTTTATACCTATGTGGAATGAGATTTTATACCTTTCCTAGTAACTCATTCCAGTGCTGAACATCCTTCACTCTTAATAGATTTTTCTAAGACGTCAGAGGTGAACTCTGATCTTTAATCATTCATTTAAAAGAAAGATTCTTTCCCCTCCCAGGTTACTCTTAACATTATATGACCCCGTGAAAGCTGTTATTGTACTTCTGAGTTCTTGTTCTCACTGTCTGTAATCTTTCAATGACCCTGAGATCAGTAGGATTAAGGTGTATGGGATGGGTTTAGGGGTGAGGAGAAAAAAAGACTATTTGTGGAACCTAAATGAATGTAAAGCAATATATATTTTTTTATACTCAGAAGGTATCTTATATGTGTGTGCATAGATATAGATAGATATATGAATTGTTATTTTCATTGTTATCATATCATTATCTTTTTTTGATGGGTTTCAGATAGAAATGGTCCTGGGACAATTCATTATATTTCAAATCCTATGCAATATTGCACAGCTTAATAAATTAGGTAACTAGGTGACTCCATGGATATAATATTAGACTTGGAAACAGGAAGACCTGTGTGGATGTCTTGCTTCAGTTATTAGTTAATGGGAACCCACCACTTCTACCACTGCCCCTTCTCAGGTCCTGGAAAGCAGTAATTTACCACATGACTTTGGGTAAATCACTTAATCCCTCATCCTCAGACTTTCAGAAAGGCAGATGAAAAAGCATTTATAAAGCACCTACTGTGTGCCAGGCAATGTGCAAATATCCAGGATACAAATGTAATTTTAAAAAGATAGTTTGAGCCTCATGAAATTTCCAGCCTAATAGGGATTTTGATTTTTTGATTTTTTTTGTTTTTTCATCTTTAAAATGAGGATAACAGTATCACATACTTCTCAGAGATTTTGTGAGGATCAGATGAACTGAGAAATTTAAAGTACTTCCCAAACCTTTGACACTATATAAATGTCAGTTATTATTTCCATTTAATTAATATTAACCACTATTATTATTATTCAATATTTAAGAAGAAATGGATTTTAATCTTAAAGCTTTGACTCATTCCAGGAGATGGAATGATCAGGCTATTATTTTTTTATTATTATTTTTCATTTATGGGCCGTAAACACTAGTTTTACCTCTAGCATTAGTCATTCTGATTTTCTCATAACGCTAGTCATGTGAACAATGGCTGCATCTGCTCTTGGCCCAGGCATGTACCAATCCCACTTAGTCTAGAATTCAGCACAATCTCTGACCTAGTGGACTGAATTACAGAAGGGCAAGCATGGTCTTCACATCATTTAGAAGCTTAGAAGATGACAAACATGGTCGTGATCAGTGATATAATTGGACAAGGTTGATGTGGTCTTTCTGGGGACTACTAGTTTCCTTGGGAATCGAAGAATTGCCTTCTGATATAGTAATTTCCCTTCACAAAATAAATTTACCTGAGAAATTTAATCTTTTGAGATCACAAGTTTACTTCATGCCCCCTTGTTATTCCTTAGACTTTTCTACCTACAGTGAAAAATGCTCTTGCAGGAAACATTTGATTACTAGAAAAGGGAATTTAAAATGGGTTGGTTTGTTGGTGGAGAAGAGGAATATTAATTCTTTTTTGGAGCCAAACCATTATCTATTGCAATTCCCAAAATATATACAGAAAAACTTTGTAGAATAATGGACAGTGTGATGGACATGGAGTAAAACAGATTAAGGTTCGAAATTCTGCCTCTGACATTGACTAACCTTGACAACATGTAAGTCACTTAAGCTCTACAACCCTTAGGTGATTCTCTAAATCTCTAAGTTTTAAATAAGTCATTTCTAGGTTCCAGGCAACTCTATTTCTGTAAGTTAGAGCCAGGTTTTGAGAGGGGAGTATCATTAATCTTAGATATGGTCTTAGAGAAATGGTAAGTCTCAGAAGATTATACAAAGACATAAGTGGAAAAGCATTATGTTTTGGGCAGAAACTTTTAATAGCTACAATATGTAGTATATGCCTGTCACATATATACGCTAATTCCTATTGTTATTATTTTTAAATATAATTGCCCAGTTAGGCAAAGATAGATATCCAAATTATTTGAAAATTTGTCTTTTGTACTGAACATATTAAGAAACCTATTCCTGCATCAATGGAGGAAGAAAATGCCTGACTCCATTAAAATGTAAAATCCAAAAAATGTTTGGAAACATTGAATCAATAAGAATTAGTCACAAATGCATACTTTAAAATAATGAAAAAAAATTGAAAAATATTCACCAGAGTCCTTGTCAAATGGTATGGTCCCAATCTATTAATCAATAAATTCTACATTCTATGCATTGTACACCAGGTGCTGAAATATTGAAATAGGAAAATTTGAAGCTAGCCCTTGCATGTTATTTATGTCTATACTTCTAACACTAATGAAGAGTATCTTACATAAACTGAGATTTTGATCCAGTTTCCTCAGGAGTCAGTTCCCAGTTCCTACATGACCTTAGCTTGTGGGACATAATAAAGAGTAAATGAAAACATTAGAAGGTGCTGCTGGAATATCTGCAAGATTTGTGAAGATATGGTCATAAGCAAAGGCAACTAACTCTATGGACGATAGCAGAATGTTAGCTTTCTCTGTGTTTACTTGCAAAACTTCAAATAAAAGCATTCCAGTGACAGAAGTACAGATTAAAATTGTTATTATATCAGCTTTTAAGACAGTTTTCAGGAATATTGAAATTTTGAGTCAAGGGCCTAAAAAAATAGTTAACAACATAATGTGATATATGAAACAGTGAAGTGAAAATGGCCATTTAGAAAACATAATGAGTTGTTTTGTCATATTTTTAAAAATATTTTGAATGGTTTGGGAATTTATATTAAAACTGTTAGAATTAGGAAATATAATTAAATTTAAAGCTTCAGTCTTAAGCCAATTTGATCATTCTCAATGCTTTTGTTGGAGGGAAAGCTAAAAATATGGGAATGGCAGATCTTGTTGCTTTATGTTCAACAAGAAAGTCTCAATCAAGAGGCACTTGATGTCAATGACTATAAAAGTGACACTCTATATGTTGGAGAGCATTATGATTCAGTGCTATAGGGTCAGAAGACCTGAGTTCAAATATTGCCTCTGGCACTAACTACCTGTATGATCCCAAGAAGACTCTTAATTTCCCTGGATTCTATTTCATCATTATTGAAAAGAGGAAATTGAATCAAATGACCTCTGAGATCTCATTTAGCATTCATATATTTATCTATGAGAATATGATTCTACTCAATATGGTACACAACCTTACTGATTATATAGCCTTAGATAAATTCACTAGACTGAGTTCACCTAACATGCTTCATTCTTCCTTATATTCTTTTGATATCATAGGGGTAACAATGGAGTATGAAAGCTACTCATCTGTTATTATTTGTTTCCACTGGTACATTTTCCATTCAAACATATCCCTTTTTCAGTTGCTGCTGTCTAGGGTGGGGCAGGTAATGAGTAGGAGAAGCCAAGGGTTAGGATAAATAAAATAGTTCAAAGTCTCTGTAGCTATTATGTCTAAAGACTCAACCATTTATCAAAGGTTTGTAGTCACTAATGGTTATAAGAAGGTAAGTTTAGTAGCTAGAAGGAACGTTAAATGGAACCAGTAAGTCCATTGTCAGCAGTCAGGTATAATAAAGACAGGAATTTAGAACAAAAGTTTTAAGGTGATGAGCTTCTTTGCCCTTGCCTACAGGTTACTTTAATTGGCAACCAAAAGATCTTTCTGGTGGGGACTAAGAGGAGGATCCTCAACCCAGACTTAAATGGCTCCGTTTGAGACTTCGTTGAGTAGAGTTTTTAAAAGACTTTGAAGGGATGTAATTTGGCAATAGTAATGTGACCCAAATGTACGATTTCACACATATCTGAATTAAATTTCATCTTTTTAAGATTCAATCCAATTTTCTAGAATGTCAGGATTGTTCCAGGAATCATATTATGTTATGAAGCTTTATATCATCTGCAAATGCAAGTGCATGCAATCTCTGCCTTTATTTGAATCAATTATCTATCTATCTATCTATCTACATATATATATAAATTCTTTCTATATATATCAATTGATATATATATATATATATATATATATATATATATATATATATATATATCACTGATGACTCAAGTCATTGATAACTTCTTGGTGGATCTACCTATTCATCTAATTCTCATTGCTAAAGCTAACATTTCTAGTACCATATTGAAAAATAGTAGTGATAATAGACATCCTTGTTTCACCCCCAATCTTATTGGAAATATATCTAGTTTATCCTCATTGCATATAATGTTTGCTGATGATTTTAGGTAGATGCTATTTATTATTTTGAGGAATGTCCCATTTATTCCTATGCTCTCCAGTGTTTTCAATGGGTGTTGTATTTTGTCAAAAGCTTTTTCTGCATCTATTGAGATAATCATGTGATTTCTGTTAGTTTTGTTGCTGATATGACCAATTATGCTGATTATTTTCCTAGTATTGAACCAGTCTTCCATTTCTGGTATAAATCCTACCTGATCAAAGCATATTATTCTCATGACAAGTTGCTGTAATCTTTTTTATAATATCTTATTTAAATTTGCTGCATCTATATTCATTAGGGAAAGTGGTATATAATTTTATTTCTCTGTTTGGGATCTTCCTGGCTTAGGGATCAGTACCATATTTGTATCATAAAAGGAACTTGGTAGGACTCCTTTGCCTATTTTCCCAAATAGTCTATAAAGCATTAGAAGTAATTGTTCTTTAAATGCTTGTAAATCCATCTGACCCCTGGAGATTTTCTCGTAGGGTGTTCATTGATAACTTGTTCAATTTCTTTTCTGAGATGAGGTTATTTAAGTATTTTACTTCTCCTGTTAATCTGGGCAATTTATATTTTTGTAAATATTCATACATTTCAGTAAGATTGTCAAATTTATGGGCATACAGTTCAGCAAAATAATTTCTAATTATTATTTTAATTTTCTTTTCATTGGAGGTGAATTCACCCTTTCCTTTTTGATACTGGTGATTTGATTTTCTTCTTTCTTTTTATAAAAATCAAAATGACCAACAGTTTATCAATTTTATTGTTTTTGTTCATAAAACCAGCTCTTAGTTTTATTTATTAGTTCAACAGTTTTCTTAAATTAAATTTTATTAATCTCTCTTTTGGTTTTCAGTATTTCTAATTAGTATGTCATTGGGGAATTTTCAATTTGTTCTTTTCCTAGTTTTTACAGTTGCATGCCCAATTCATTGATCTTCTCTTTCTCTATTTTATTCATGTAAGCATTCAGATATAAAACTTCCCATAAGAACTGCCTTCACTTCATCCATAAGTTTTGGTAGGTTGTCTCATTTTTGTCCTTCTCTTGAATGAAGTTATTGATTGTTTCTATGAGTTGTTGTTTGACCTATTCATTCATTAGGATTAGATTATTTAGTTTCCAATTAATTTTTGGTTTATCTTTCCATGGCCCTTTATTACATGCAAATTTTATTGCATCATGATCTGAAAGGATTTTTTATTTTCTGCACTGGATTTTGAGGTTTTTAATGCTCTAGTACATGGTTAATTTTTGTGTATGAGCCATGTACTTCTGAGAAAAAGGCATATTTATTTCTATTCCCATTCAATTTTGTCCAAGGGTCTATTATATCTACTTTTTCCAGAATTCTATTCATTTCATCAATTTCATTTTTTTGTTTATTTTAAGATTAGATCAATCAAGCTCAGACAGAGGAAGTTGAGGTCCCCCCTCTAGTATAATTTTGCTATCTCTTTTTTCCTGTAACTCTTAACTTCTCCTGTAAGAATTTGGATACTTTATCATTTGGTGTATATATGTTTAGTAATGATATTACTTCACTGTCTGTGGTGTCTTTTAACGGGATATTGTTTTCTTCCTTATCTGTTTTGATTAAATCTATTTTTGCTTTTGCTTTGTCTGAGATTAGGAATGCTACCCCTGTTTTGTTTTGTTTTTTTAACTTCAGTTGAAGCACAATATATTGTACTCCAACCTTTTATCTTTACGCTGTGTGTATCCCCCTGTTTCAAATGTGTTTCTTGGAAACCACATGTATTGTAGGATTATGGTTTTTAATCCATTCTGTTATCCACCCTTGTTTTACGAGAGAGTTCATACCATTCACAATCACAGTCATGATTGCTATCTGTGTCTTTCTCTCCATCCTATTCCTCCAGCTGTTTATTCTTTTATTTCTCTCTTCTCCCTCTCCTTCCTCAAAAGAGTTTTACTTTTGACCATTGCCTCCTTCAATATGCCCTCCCTTCTAACTATCCTCTCCATTTTCCCCCTTTTCCCACCTACGGCCTGTAAGATAAGTTAGATTTCTACACTTAACTGAGTATGTTATTCCCTCCTTGAAACAAATCCTATGAGAGTAAAGCTCAAACAATGATCATCTCCTTCCCTTCTTTCCCTCTACGATAATATGTTTTGTGCCTTTTCATGTGATGTAATTTACCCTTTTCTGCCTCTTCCTTTTTTCTCTTCTCCCTTTGCATCTCTTAATTAGGTTTTCTGCAATCACATCAGTTAATTTATACCAACACCCTCTATCTATGTATATCCCTTTTTAAATGCCATAATAAATATATAATTCTCAAGATTAACGAGCATCATCTTCCCACATGGGGTTGTTTGCCCATACTGAATAACAAGGTTTTATTTTTCTTGTATTTGAAGATCACATTTTCTATTGTGTTCTGGCCTTTTCATCAAGAAGGTCTGGAAATCCTTTATTTCATTGAATGTCCATCTCCTTGCCTGAAAGATTATGTTCAGTTTTGCTAGGCAATTTACCCTTGATTGTAGTCCAAGCTCCTTTGCCTTATAGAGTATCATATTCCAATCCCTGCTATCTTTTAATGTAGAAGTTTCAAGGTCCTGTGTGATCCTGACTATAGTTTCTTGATATTTAAATCATTTCTTTCTTGCTGCTTGCAATATTTTCTCCTTGACCTGATAATTCTGGAATTTTTCAGCAGTATTCCTTGGCATTTTCAATTTGGGATCTCTTTCGGGAGGTGATTGATGGATTCTTTTGATGACTGTTTTATCCTCTGGATATAGGATCCAGCTCAGTTTTCCTTGATGATTTCTTGAAAGATATTGTCCAGGCTCTTTTTTTCATCATGGCTTTCTGGTAGACCAATGATTCTTAGTTTTTTTTTCTCCTGGATCTATTTTCCAGAACAGTTGTTTCTCCAATGAGACATTTTACATTTTCTTCTATTTTTATTTCTTTAGATTTTGTTTGACTTATTCTTGATGCTTCATAGAATCACTAGCTTCTACTTACCTAATTCTAATTTTGAACTAATTGCTTTCTTCAGTTAGCATTTGTACCTCCTTTTCCATTTGTTTTATTTTTCCTTTTAAGGAGTTATTTTCTCCAGTTTGGTTTTGTACCTCCTTATTCATTTGGCCAACTTTGCTTGTATTTTTAAAATCATTGTTTAATTTTTCTTCTATCTCTCTCATTTTTCTTTTGAAATCCTTCTTCAGTTCTTCCAAAAATCTTCTCTGGGCTTGATACCACTTTCTATTCCTTTTTGAGGTTTCAGATGTGGATACGGTGTCAATGCTGTCCTCTTCTGAATTTGTATTTTGTTCTTCTCTGTCACCATAATAATATTCTATGGTCTTTGGTTTCCTAATTTGCTTCTTGATCATGTTGATTGCCTTTCATACCTCTCCAAGTCCTTATAATCTTTTAAATATCATTAATAGTGTCTCAAAAAGTAATTCTGACAATTCATTAAGCAATCAATGATGTTCATCTGTTATCTAGCTTTTTCAAGGAGAGCAAAGTCGTCAGTTAAAATCTCTTTATTTGCCTTGGTTATTAGCTTTTTATGAATCACTTTTCTTCTGTCCTTTTCCCTATAGGTCATTATCCTCGACAGAGAAAATAGCAACAAAATAAGAGCTTATCACTTTTTCCTTCTCCATATCGTTAGTCATCATTATTTCGTCCATCTCAAGTAGCATCATAGTCATTTGTTGATCTTCCCCATATTCTTAGCTTCAGTAAGAGAAAGACTTCCTTTTTTCATTAGCTTTCATCCCCAGAGCATAAGTGCATTAATGAGGTATGACAAATTATAGATTTATTTTTATGGTTTGTCCATTTTGGAAATTTTATAAGGATGTTCCCACAGGTAGCAGAGACATAACTAAGAAACATCTTTGAAGGTTTTTTCATACAACTTTGTCATCTAGAGGATACCTTTCTTCCTTAGCTGTTATCTTGATATTTTTGTAGTCTTCTAGGGGCCTGTATCATACAGTACATCTTCATTAGATCTCATGACATATGAACCTGTGCTATATGTGGGTATAGATGGATAGGAACTCTATGAAAGACTAATAGAAGGAGCATGTTAAGAATTTCACATGCATGTTAGGTTATTGTTATAGCTGCAAGCTGGATCAAGAGTTCTGTAAAATAATTTGGAATTATGTTAGAAAAGTTACTAAATTTTACCCTCTATTCTTTAGCCCAGATATCTCACAGTAGAGGCACCTGAAATAGGTGAAAGCAGTGATTTTAGAACTTCATTAGCTAAGTTTTTGGATAGGAGGTTAGTAGATGAATATTACAATTGATGTCAAGAAAGTCCAGATCAACAAAAAAGTTGCCTGAAAGCAAAGGGTCAAAGAAGTCTCTTAGAGAATCAATTAATTTGACTGAGATGTCATTCCTAGTGAAATATTACTCAAGCACAAGGTAGATCAATTCAGCTTAGCAGTTGGAAATATTTGATCAATGCAAAATTATGTTCATTAAGGAAATTTTATAGAAAGTTCTTTAGTAAGACAAAGGGAATCACAGTTAACATTCCAGAATTGTGAATTACCTCAAGCAACTGAGTTTTCCTAATTTGTGTGACTCCTTGAAAGGTTTCTGTAAATATCTGCCATCTCTTCCCCACAGATACCGAGTGTATCAATGAGAAGGAATGACCCACATTTGTGTATGATAGTGTTCTTCTTCATCATCATCATAATCATCATTATTCACAGACTTGCCATAATATATTAGCACTGTTATGCTATTATAATTTGTTTTATTTTAATAGTAATTGTTTGGGAGAATATGGTGGAGTAGGTCAGAAAATTCCAAGCTCTCCACATATCCTCCACAAAGACAAAATAGCACCTCATAGTGAATGTAGCACAGCAAAAATACACAAGAGTTGGGGTAGAACAGTAGTCCTCCTGGGAAGATGCAAAGAAAATTCCAGGATAAGAGTTTGGGCCACAGTGAAGTGTAAATACCTTCAGGCTAGCTCCAATGAAAAGCAAGCAGAGAGTCCCGGGGGCATCTGGATTGGAAACCACTGGAATTTTCACCTCCTGGAAAATGTGGTGTGGGGAGTTGACATCTGAGCAGGGGAACATTGAGGGAACTCTGCTGAAAGGAGAAGACAGGCCTAGCTGTGCTGTCAAGATGTGGGCATAGGTGACAAGGAACCAGTGCACACCCAGTGAATGCACAAGCAATAGGGCAGTGACTCTGCTGGCTGTGTGTACTTAGTTGGTCTCAGTTCTAGATCAGAGGGGAGAACTAAAAATCATAGCCACTGGAGGGTTCTCAGGGAGCAAAAGCATTTTGAATGTAGTATGCTGAGGGGCCCTTACTGTGATTTGGAAGGGGAAATTAGTGCAGAGGTTGGGCCCGGATTAAAGCTCAAAAAAGAAGGACCTGAAGCCAGAGGTACCATCCCCCACACCTCAAGATTAGAGGTGATTATAACAAACTGCTAAAATATTTTTGAGAAAATTAGCAGGCAAAGGAGAAAGAACCCAACTGTAGGCAATTGTTATGGGCATAGAGAAGACTGGGATTCATCTTCAGAGGAGGATAGGGAAACAAAAAAACTTCTGCTACTCCAAGAGTAGCATCAAATTGTCACCTGCCCAAAAAGAATTCATAAAGGAATTCAAAGAAAAACTCAAAAATCAAATAAGAGCATTCATTGATGAATTAAAAAAAATAACAATCTGAAAAAGCAAAAAAGATTGTGAAAATATGTCAACCAATTGGAAAAGGAAATCCAGAATCTTAAGGAAGAAAAATGACTCTCTGAAAATTAGAATTGGAAGAGCAGCTAAGTGGTGTGTTGAATAGAATACTAGCCCTGGAGTCAGGAGAACCTGAGTTCAAATCAGGCCTCAGACTCTTGACAATTACTACCTCTGTGACACTGGGCAAGTCACTTAACCCCAACTTCCTTGCCTTCCCTTCTCCAAGAAAAAAAAATAATTGTTTAAGGAGAAGCCAATGAAATTATAAGAGACCAAGAAAAACTAAAAAACAAATATAAAGAATGAACAAATAGAAGAGAATGTGAAATATCTTATAAGAAAAAATATGCTTATAAGAAATCTATGATAAAAAAGGAATCTGGATACAACAATACAAGAAAAAGTTAAATAAAATTATACTAAAGTGTTAGAAAAAAAAGAAAAAGTATAAATTTTAAAATTCACTAATAACCATCTGAAAGAGATCCTCAGAGGAAAACCTACAGGAATATCATAGTCAAATTTTGAAATCCCCAGGTAAAGGTGAACATATTAGAAGCAAAAAGAAAAGAAATTCAAATACTGTGGAGCCACAATTAGAATTACACAAGACATAGCAGTGGTTACATTAAAAGTATGCAGATCTTTGAACACTGTATATCAAAGAGCAAAAGGACTGAAAATAACATATCTGAAAAGGCTGAAAATATCATATCCAGCAAAGTTAAGTACAGTCCTGGTCATTCAATGAACTGACAGACTTTCAGGGTTCTATCGTAAAAAGATCAGAGCTTAATAGAAAATTTAACATACAAGATCCAAGAGAAATATAAGGCAAATATCAAAGACTAATTATAAGGGACTCAACAAGGACAAATTGTTTACTTTTTATATGTGGAAATGTTAACTGTATGTCTAAGACTATCATTAGTAACGGGGTAATTCGAAAGATGGAGTGGGGTAGAATTGAGTATCATGTGATTCTAAAAAGCAAAGTGATGCAGAAAAGGTGAAAAGAGAAATTATGTCATACAAATGAGATGCAAGAGGAAGAACTAAAATATGAGAATATACCTACCAAAAAAACCCCATGGGAACTACATTAATATAAACACAAAACAACTTTTTTTTTACAAAGTTAGATGCAAATAACGTGCAAGTAATATTTATTGTGCATGGGTAAGCAAAGCTAATATAATAAAACATTGACAATTTTGCCTAACTAATTTATTTATTCAGTGACATGCCAATTAAATTACTAAATATTGTTGCACTAGAAAAGAAAGCAGGGTTCATTTGGAAGAGCAAAGGGCTAGAAACTTCAAGAAAACCAAGGGGGAAATATATGAAGGAACTAGATTCAGTAGGATCAGACTTTAAACCATATTATAAGGTGAGAGCATTGTTAAAGTGTAAAATGGATAATTTTGATTGTTCTAAATTAAAGTTATCCTGCATAAATAAAACTTATGTAGCTAAGAATAGAAAGAATACAGCAAATTGGGGGTAGGGAGAACTCATGGACAATCTCTCAGATAGAACATGATTGTGTCAGAATATTCCTGTGGTGTAAAAAATGATGAGATAGTGAATTTAGAAAAATATGGGAAGACTTTGACTTATGAAGGAAAACGCTATACATTTTTAGAGAAACAGATGACAAGTGTAAATAAGCATAATAAGATCTTTCATACATATATATTTAAGTGTATACATGTATATATGTTTAGGGATATTTAAATATGTGCATGTCTATGTGTGTCTCTGTATGTGTCAGTGCTTCATTGTAGCCTTCATGGAGGAAAAAAGCAAACAGTGCACAACAGATAATAAAAGAAAATATACAATGAAGCAAAGATGGACAGCTTTGAAAATAATGTATAGTATTCATTACATAGGTTTCCTTGAAATGGAAATGATTGCTTTATATTGAATCTTCTCATGTTCTGCTGTGTACATGGTAATGTTTTTTCCCCTTATTTTGTGTTTAAATTTAAAATTAAATTAAAAATAAAGATTAAAAATGAGTATTTGAAATCTAAATATGTCACAATTGTTAGTGGATGATTTTGTAAAAATGGAAACTCAGAAGTGTGGGCTTTAAAACTACTGTAGTGAGCCTAGGAAGTGAATTTGCTCACAAGGGTTACCCTTAGATCCTGAGAGAATTTGAGTATAGTCATTTGATGATAGTCCTTTTCTGAGAATCTAGATTTGCCAGTATGAGGACAGATTGAAGTAAGTAAGACATCCCAGATTTAGTAAGTTTCCATATGCCCATTGGAGCAGTGTGTGGTACTACAGTTAGGGTAACCACCTCACACATGCATAATTATTTTAGCAGTGTAAAAGAAAAAGGCACAAAAACAATGCTGAAAGTTGCATGATTATAATGTTTATCCTTCCTCTGAGAAGAGGGAAAAGGAAATGCACCTTATGATTTTAACTAGAAAAGTGATAAAGTATGGGTACTGATTGTTACATATGCGGTCAGAAATGGTTACTATATAACATTTCATTTTACAGTTTTTACAGTAGGTAGGGATCATGTCTAGCATATCTGCATCAAAAACTGTTGAAGAGTTAAAGAAGATTGCCAGATGTTAAATTATGAGCATGTGTGGTTGTCCACATATAAAAGTAAGTATACTGACACCAACAATAAGATTTGGTCTTTGATAATTTCATACAACCATAGGTTTTTATTTTAATAAACTCTTTTCATCAACCAATCCCAATGTTTATTTGATTATTCAATAGTCATGTTCATGCACAACGACAAAATACATTGGATGTAGTCAATAACATATTGAGTATGAAGACAAAAGATAAATGAGATGTATGTAGACTGATAAATAGAAACACAGTATTTAGTAAATGCTTACCAATCACTGGGTTAAATTCTGGAAATCCAAATACAAGCAAAATTCCCTGCTCTTAAGGAGCTTATATTTTAAAGGAACAAAATAATATTTACTGAAAAGGGTACAATATGAAGCTATCCAGGGAGTGTAATGGAGACTTGGTTCTGAGTAAGAAAAAATGAGGAACACTGCCATTCATTCCAAGGAAGGAGTCCAAGATTCTGGTGAGGTGATGGGGAAGAGATAAAATGATGGTCAGAGTGGAAAAAACCATGGTGTGGTGATTGCTGGAAGGTGACTTTATCAGTGTGGAATGGTGAAAGGGCACTGGACTTGGCATCCGAAAGATTTGGTTTAAAATACAGCCTCAGACCCTCAAGCTGTGTGACCCAGGCAAATCACTTCACCTTTAGTTCTTCAGTTCCTTTATCTATAAAATGAGGAGGTTGGACTTGATGGTCTTCTAATCTCTTTGTTCTAGATATATGATCATATATTGTTTCCCTCTTAGAATATGATCTGAAAGAGAATAGGACTGTCTTTTCTATATCTAAAGTCAGTAATTACTAAATGTTTTTTCATCCATTCATCCATCCATTAATCCACTTTCTAAAGAAATTTTCATCACAGTATAATAAAATAACATTTTTCAAAGTCTTTCCTTTTCCAGTTCTCAGGAATCCCCACTCAGATTCTCAAATAAAGCAGAAATCCACTTATGATCTGACTGAGCAAATACAAGTTTCATTTTGCTTTAAGAAATGCTCATATCACTCTTTTTCCCCATTTCTCTATTATTTATTTTAACTTTTTTCCTTCCAATTCTCCTACAGAAGCTTCAAAAGAAAAAGCTGGGAAAACTGCTTCAGGCCTGAAAGAAAAAGGTAATAAGATTGATTCAATTTAAATTCAGTAACTAACCACTTAATGAGTGCAATGTACCCTGGTCAGATGTAGCATGCTTCTGGAATGACTGTGTTTCGTTCAATTAGGTTATAGAAAACGCATTATTTTTGCTTTTTCTCCCTTCCATTCACATTCTTTTCCCTCCTTCACTAGCCATCACAACTCTCCTTCATCCCTACAACAACAACAAAAAAAACCTCTAGACTCTAAAAAATGTAATATTATGGGTGAATGGAAGAAAGAGATGATCTAGATAAGCAGAATGACATAAAGATGTAATAGAAAGAAAGAACACACCTGATTTCTACCCCCAGCCTAGACCTTCTTTATATGAGAGATCCAGATTTAGCATTCTAAACTGCAGGATGAGAGTCAGGCTGATGATTACTAAGGTTTTTTTTTCTACTTCTAGATTTTTTCTGATTCAGATCCTCTAAAATAATAGATAATATTTCCATTAATATTTCATTAGGAAATTTTAAAAAACAAAAGGTATTCCATTAATCTTTAACTGTCACATTGTAGAATTAAGTCTTAACCTCTGTGCTATATTCTGTCTGAATGCTGAAATTCATACAGCATTTGCAATCTTTGATGTTTATTACGTTGTCAAGGATACTAAAATGACCAGACACTGGACCATAGTGGGGAAATTTCTTCACAAAAAAAGGTGGTTGTATTTGGCAGACACAACAATGGACATTTGGTTAATTTTTAATCTGCTGTTTTTATGGATCCCTCATTTTTTAAGGTGTGCCATGCAGACTACAAGCCCTTCTTTCCTTCTCACTTTGTTCAATTCTCGCCCATGATTTTCTATAAATCCTTCATATGTACATCTCTGTAAAGGATATCTCCAGAGAATCTGGAGGCATTCCTCAGATTCTTTTCATAATGTTAGCTTTGAATGATGAGTTATTACCTTTTATCAGTGACATTTTTATTAACCTAGTCCCTCCAGATGAAAAGAAAGTATCTTTGACTCATCTTTGACCATATCCGTTCATTTCCCGGATCCTACATGTTTTCACTCAAAATGTTTCTCTTTTGTTTGTCCTGCCTATTATTGTCACTCTAGTCATGTCCCCTGTAATTTTATCTCAATATTTTTGCAATAATCTTTAATCTGGCCAAGACAGCTCTAAGATATCTCCATTTTACTATGTCAGAAATACTTTATGCATATACTAGATACATACTATAGCCTAGATACTTGTTAAATACTCATTTCCTGAGCTCATCCCTCAACTTAAAATAGGGCAGTTAGGTGGCACAGTGGATAGATTATCAACCCTGGAGTCAGGAGGGCATGAGTTCAAATCCAGCTTTGGATACTTAGGAGCTGTGTGACCCTGGGCAAGTTGCCTAAGCCTGCTTGCCTCAATTTCTCCTCTGTAAAATGAACTGAAAAAGGAAATGGCAAACCTTTCTAGTATCTTTGCCAAGAAAACCCCAAACAGGATCATAGGAAGTTAAATTGAAATGGCACAACAACACGACCGTTTATGAAAACAAGACTCAGTAGAAGTGAGTAATGGTCGTCAGGTCTGAAAGTTTGGGAGTTCTCACTCATGTACTGTATATATGCTACAAGAAGAGCATAGACCTCTCTGTTATTAATATTATTTATCACTATCTTGTTCTGCTATGCTTTACTATTGCAACCTAAGATTGTTAGCTTCTTTTGGCTGTCATGATTAAATCCCCAAATAATTTCATTAAAATGTTATCCAGGCATAACTGTAAATATTTTGCTGTTTTCTGTGGAAGTTTTTTTGTCTTAAATAGTATGTAATTTTTTATATATACATATGTGTGGGTATATACATACATATATTCATGTATGTGTACATATGTATATGTACAACCTGTACATTATTTATGTGTATGTATGTAAATGTATACATACATATATACATATACATGCATACATATATAGAGAGAGCTATTTGTGTCTAAGGGTAGACATCTCTAGGATGAAGGGTGAGGGAAGAAAAAAAGTAGAAAGAAAGAATTTACATGATAACTTTGTTGCATATTTGAAAGGGATAACAAGAAAGGGATATTTGCATTTTCATGTGCAATCACCTTTTTTTATTGTACTATGTTATGGATATGCTTGTTTTAATTCATAAATTTAAAATAGCAATTTTAAAAAGTAATTATATGGAAAAAGATAAAAATATATAAATTAGAAGGACGATTACTTCATCACCAAAATTTTAAAAAATGTGATACAGTGGTAGGATATAGTTATATTAAGGGACTTCATCTGTCTGGACATTTGCTAGATATCTATCTCTACTAAAATCTTATCAACTTGTAAATTCTGTCTTTTGATGATTCATCTTTCATAAAACAGAGGAAGTAACAAATGCTCCTTATTCTACAACCTATTTTGAAGACTAAGAAGTAATTACCTAGTGAAGTGAAAATGAGAGGGAGTTTAGAAAACAACCATATTACTTTAGCACAAAGCAAATGTAAGATGCACAAATCTAGAGACAGCTCCATCCCAGATGTTCAAATGAACTATTTGTGCCTGACTTAGGGTAGAGCTTTCCAAGAAGAAAACACTGTAGCTTGATTCCAACATTGTGATGTCATTAATCTTTTTTCGAGTATGAAAGAAAAGCAGCCACAAAGATATCAGTCTTGGCAGAAGGAAGGTTGAGCTCTTTAGTAACAACTAAAAGCTATATGAATATTTTCATCTTTATAAAATCTTCAAGGATCCCTTTGATGAAAATATGAAAATGAAACTTGCAGCTTTTTGTAGATTTTTCTACTACAAACTGTATCTTGATACTTTACTCAAGTCACTGAGAGGTTTCAAGAATATAAAATCCCACTCCAGACTTTAATGGCCTTATGACATTATTGATTATTTGCTTAGAATATTCTAATATAGCTGAATCACAACTCATAAATACCTGCCAATCTTGTTTTCACTCAAACTGCCAGAAGGATAGACTATTTCCTTGTAATGTGAAAACAAAGAAAGTCCATGAAATAAGAAATATTCCATTATGTCTATTTTTGAAATCATTTGACTTACTAGAATAAAATATTATCTTAATGGGTCCTCTTAAACCAGGTAACTCCCATGCATGCAGACGTCAACATTATGCAGGATTTTATAATAGATTCAATTGGAAATAACTTCTTTACATAATTTTTTTTTTGAGAATTGGCATCAACTACAATGTGAAATTGAAAGATATGTGCTCATCTAAGGAGGAAGGGCACTTGTACTATGAAAAATGTTCTACATAGAATATGAATAAAAGAAAAAAACTTATTTTTGATGGTAAGGTTTTCCAGTGTTCTTTTTAAGAAGTGATATTTTATTAATTGTATCCAATCCCAGAACTCTACAAAGCCTGCACAGTGAAATACATAAAATGCAAGAGGGATCATTATAGTCATCCTACTAACAAAAGCAAAGTGGATAAAAATATACCCCAGACACACAGGGCCAGAGGTAGCCCAGTGAATATATTTTGTATACACACACACACACACACACACACATACAGACATACACTGGACTGGCACAGTATATGGACAATAAGCTGGGGTCAATAACTGAGTAAGGAGGAGGAAATTGAGTTGGATAACATTCCAATTCAAAATGTTCATAATTTTTGAAAGCTTCATGAATTGTCAAGGCTCTGAACTAAGACACTAAATGTGGAGGGTGCTGATAGTACTTGAAGTGTTTCAGAATAGACAACAAAGCTTAGCACCCAATTAGCAAAACATAATTATTTAAAATAGGAAGCTATCTTCCCAGACTTGCCCTGAGCTGAATTAAGCTCCTTCTCCTCAAGCTGTAGCCTCCCCAGAAGTATCCTTACTCAGTGTTCCAGTTTCTCTGTTCACCCCTGTGGGATCATGTCTGCCCCTTCTGAGCAAGCTTAACTAAAGACAGCTATAGAGACTCCTAGTGATCCCTAGCAGTCTAAATCTAGTTGGTGTTGATTTCCTAGGGCACAAAAATTTCTAGGAATAATTTTGATGGTTTTCCTTAAAATTTTATATTATGTCAATTTTTTTCTTTTTCATAACTTTTATTTCTGAGTGTCTGTATCACCAAGGCAATATTCACAGCACTGGTGGTGACTATGAATATGCCTGCGTAGTTCTCAATCGCAACGTATAACAGACTCTCCATATAGAAGACAGAAGAGAAACATTTATTTAGACACCAGAAAGCCACATTTCAGGACCAGAAAACAAAATCTGCCTTAGCAACCAAGAAGTCAATACAGGTTAACACCACAGGGAGCAAAGCTATTCCCCAGCCTCCCCTCCTCATGCTGGGACCTTCCCACAAACAAACCCAGACCAACTTCCTCCCAGCTCTGCTCCACCCTTCTGGAAAACTCCTCCTAGCACATATGACTTAGGCTTCCATGTGATCTAAGCAGGTCACATAGGCCTATTAATGAATGGAAAAGATGTTCCTGTTTACATCATCATTATCATTAATCCCCATCCTGTACCCAGAGAGCCATTTATCCCTTGTAGAAAAGAGAAAAAAGAGGGAAAAAAATAAAACAGGTCGGCCAAACGAAAAGTGACAATATATATGACATGACTTCAATGATGGCCAACTACTTGCTGTGGGTGCAAATTATGGAGCCATCTGATTTCACAAAGAATTAAAGTTATAATTTATACAAAGTACAATGGAAAGATAAATGAAGGTATGTGGGTACATGTACCAATATGATTAATACATGAGAAGTGGAACAAATATCGCTTCAAGGGCAAGGAGATGACTTGATCACGTAACAAGAAAAGAGCACAAAGGTATGCTGTTTCAGATGTAATCCAAGGTGTACCATATATTAAAATAATTAGAGGCAGCCTACAGTATGTGGAATAGATCCTCTATGAATTTTTAATGACTTGGACAATAATCTTACAGTATGAAAAGTCATGAAGGAATTCAGACCCTACAAATGGAAGGAGCTCACTGAAGAGCTTATAGAACCATCAAGGTTATTCAAGTATTTGTTGGATCACAGTTTGAGATTTTATTGATTATTTCAGTTCAATGTACAACTTCTGCCATTTACCATATGTATCCCCTGTCACCAAAAATGGGCAGCTAAATGGTACAGTGGATAGAGTTTCAGGCCTAGAGTCAAGAAGACTTATCCTCCTGAGTTCAAAAATTGAACCACCACCACCACCACAACAACAACAGCAATACATTTTCTGTCATTTGCAATATGCAATCTCTGTCACCAAAAAAGGTCAACATGTTGTTTAGGGCACTTAGCTAATATAATTTTTTCTATTTATGAGGGTTAAAAACCACATTGTTATTTACATTTAAATAGCTCTAGCTTCTGGACAATTGTCTGTCTTTCCTGCTTTTTTGAAAATGAAAGGAATTTCAAAATTGCTTTTCGTTTGTGTAATTACCTTTTATTCAAAAAATCAAATGAATGTTATTATATGTTATAATATTCTAAAAAGTATAAAACATGACTTCTAAAAATTATAGGAGACTGTTTTTAAAAGCCTCTGACCATCATGCTGTGTTTCAAATCTCAATGCAGCAGTCTTGCTTGTTAAAATTATATTTATTGCTGCCATCATCTATGAAGCTTTTCTATTGGACTCCAATGTATTTCTCTCATGTGTAGCACTTCTATTGAGAAGTAAGAATGTTCTACATATACCTAGCTCTTGGAATTCACCTATGTAACTCCATTGAAACTAATGACAGAGTAATTGACTACAATTTTCAAATACAAATACGTAAATGTAATTCTATATCTTAAGGCACATTCTCTTGTTGTATCACTTCCAGCCCAGAATGAATTAAGCCCTTGTGGAAATTCTATTATATCAGGCTTATACCAGCCTCTTTCTCTGAAAAGATAGGGACCCTAAAGGGCAAACACTTAAAGGAACTAGACAAACAATACCTACTCTCAGGAGTGTTGCTGGAATTCTTGCCTAATTTATTGGTCTGCCAGTGCTATCCACATGATTCTACGTTACACTTATTGTCTAAGATGAGGGCTGGAGATTTAACCCCTAGCAAACACACATAGCATAAAATAATTTTGTACTGACATACCTATATATATATAGCCTTTAGTATTTATATTTCTGTCAAGGCAATGCAAATGATCTCCATGCTTAAAATTTAGGTAGAACTGTCTTCTAGAAGAAAAGGGAAAAGATCTAGAGAAATAAATATCCACTTTCCAGGATACCATGAAAGTACCTTGAAACAATGAAACAAAAGACTCAAGAAAAGAAAAGAAGAAAGTGATCTGAAAAGGCAGATCAATGGGAACTTAAATGGAAAGGCATTTATTAAGTGCTTAGTGCAGCTAATGACATGGATGAACACAGAGATGGGATGCTTTATTAAGCAGGATGAAATCTGGGAGGGGAACTAAAATATTTGATGACAGCATCAGGATGTAAAAAGATCTCAACAGGCTATAATATTGAGCCGAATCAAATAAAGGAAGCTTACTAGGGAAAAACTTCAAGTTCTAAACTTGGGTTTCAAAATAATTTCACAAATGCTGGGTGGAGAAAAGTGACTCCTCATCCTCCTTCATGTGAGAAGAAAAACATCTGGTTTTGTTGTTGGTTTTCAGCATACTGAGTGGTCCGTGGCAGTCAACAGGGTGATATAACAGTCAGAAAAGAGCAAGACTCCCGAGAGAGGCAAAGCCTCAGATCCCAGAACTAGGACAGTAATGAACTTTTACTGTCCTATGCTCTGATAAAACCATACCTGAAACATGAGCTTCTATTCTAGGCATTACTTTGTAGCTATAGAAGTTGTTTATTGCCCATTCCCATATATTGTGTTATCCATTTAGGATGTCTAAACATAAAGGTAGATAGCTCCAAGGGAGGGATTAATGGCTCTCTCTGGTATCTTGTCCACTCTGGTCTAGGGAAAATTGTTCATTCCTGTCTGTAGGGAAGTAGAAGAATGAACTACAAGGCAGGACACTCTTCCCTGAGGGAGGAACACTAGACTAGAATTGCATCTAAATGCCACTCCTTGCCCCAGATACTGATGGTATAGGGGAATGATTTGGGCTAAAAAAAGATCCATTTCTATAGCTTTGTCCTTCATACCAAATGCAGGTTATGCAAAAAACCATCATAGCCAAGCTGTAAAATAAAATCTATTTAACCAGTTAGGTAGTAAACAGAAATTGGAAGGTTCTATGGATTAAAATATACCAAAAAATAATGAGCTCTCTAGTTCAGAATGAGATATATCTCACCTAAAAAAGACAGAGCAGCTTCTATTTCAACCAGAACTGAAATTCCCCAGATTCTCTATGGAAGCAAGTTGATAATTAGAGGCGTGATGAGGGTCCTCCTTCCTCTACATGTCTTCCATTTGCAAAGTCTATCTGTCTCTCTATCTCTCTCTCCCTCATTCTCCTTCTTTCTCTTCTATTTGTCCCTCACTCTTTTTCTCATAAAAGAAATATCTCACCTCTCCAAAACTGACATGTGTATATAGCTCGCTCTCCCTTACTCAACATATCCTATTATTTCTCCAACATTGTCATTTCTATTTCCACAATATCTCTTCCATTAAACAGCTTCTGACTGTGGGTATAAACAAATACCATCTCATTTCAGGCCCTCATTTCCTCTTTGCTGGGCCTTCATTGAGACAGTACCCACTCATCAAGGATGTCTTCCAAGGCTCTGTTCTTTTCTTGCTCTATGATATCTCAATTGGTGATCCCAACAATAACAGCAAAAAAGAATTCAATTATCTCTGTGAAGGTGATTCATGGATCTATTTATTCATTCCTATTCTCTTTCCATTGCTTAGAAAATAATATTCAGTCAAATATTTTTAAGTGTCTACAATGTCCCAGACACTGTGCTAAACACTGGAGATACAAAAGTTCTAGGGATACAAATTCATAAAAGAGAAAGGTCCTGCCCTTAAGGATCTTACAATCTAATAGAGGAGAACTAGACACAAAAGAAAGATTAAAAAGTGGGAAGGAGTTCCCATGGAGAGGGATGATGGAAAAGTCCAAGGAAATCTGAAAGAGTACAGAGCAGGAATTGAAGGAGTTAAAGAATTTTGAAAAGATGGCTAGCATAAGCTGCCTTCTTAAATGGAGACTTTGAAGCCCATGGTTCTACCCTCCAGTTAAAGAGTAGGTGCTTGATATATGAGTTGACTTGGACTATTGCAACAGCCTCCTAATAGGTCCCTCTGCCTCAGGTTCTTTCTACTTCTAATCAATGCCCCCATATAGCAGCTAATGTGATTTTCTTAAAGAAAAGGTCTAACCTGTTAGTACCTTGTTCAATAAATTCTGGTGGCTCCCTATTGCCTCTGGGATTGAATATTCACTTCTCTATGGCTGCAACCTGGCCACAATCTACCATTATACTCTTGTTATGTATGTTCTCTTTCTTGCAAGCTACAGCCTAGCAAATCCATCCTTGTTCTTTCTCACACATTACACTCAAAACTTTCTCATCTCTATGCTTTTGCTCTGGCTTGCTTTCATGCCTGAAATTTATTCTCAATTTCATCACCTAGAATTCATTGATTCTTCCCTTTTCCAACTGCCAGTGGTTTAAAAGCTGAAAGTAACTTGTATTTATTTTTTACATAGAGTTTGTATATGCTTCTATATGTCTATATTATCTCTCCTTGGGGGCAGGGATTTTTCATTTTTGTCTTTGTATTTCCCAGTACTTACCTCAATTACTGGTAGTATATCATTAATATATTCATTATTTTATAAACCAATAAAATTCAAAATATTAAAAGCAAGGCTTTTAAAAATCAGCACTTTATTTTTTCCTTATAAGAAAATTCTTCAAGAAGTTCTCAGTTTTCCTTGCTTTCTTCTAGTGAATTTCATGATATATAATAAGTATGTATACATACATACTTATTATATATACACATATAGTCTTTAGCTTCTAATAAATGTTAATTCCCCTCAAGAGCCTATTAAAGGAAAAGAAGTAAAAGTACAACATCCCTAAAGGAAAAATGTAATGCTGTATACTGAGTTGCTTAAACAAATTAATTTTCCTATTGCATAGTCACATTATTCACTAAGGTTTTTTATTATTTCCTCCTTAATACCTGAAAATTTTAGCCTTTATGTGCCTTTGTGTGTGCATGTGCACATGTGTGTATGTGTATATATGCTTATGTATGTATACATATATGTTATGTACATATAGTATATTTGTATATAATACATCATTGATATATTATATATAGTAAGAGTAGAATATATATGTATATACAGAGTAGAATATGTGTGTATATGCATACTTATATATAACAAGAGTGGAATTCATATGCATATGGATATGTATATAAAGAATATATGTTTATATAATATATTTATATACACAGTAGAATACACACACACATATACATATACATATATATATATGTATATGTATAAAGGCATGTATAGCAAGAGTAGAATTCATATCTTCACATTCCAAACTGTAGCAAAGAATACCAAGAGGAATAAAAACAGCATGTTTTTACCCCTTAACTTTAATAGATTCAAAATGTCTGGAAATATCTCCTCTTCTGATTACAGAGGTACTAAAATAAAGTTTATCATGTCAATTACTCCCATTATATAGAAGTAATTTGCAGCGGGATATAAAGTAAATCCACATAAATCATCAGCCTTCCTATATATCACAAACAAAAACCTGTAAGAAGATAAAGAGACACCCCATTTAAAATAACACTAGGACTTAAAAAATACCCAATGGACTTTTGAGGCAAAATGTCTTCCACATCCAGAGAAAGAACTATGGAATTGGATCGCAGAATGAAGCAGATCATTCTCTTTCATATTATGTTTTGTTTTGTTTTATGGTTTCTCCCATTCATTTTAATTCTTCTATGCAATATGAAAACGGTGAAAATATATTTAATAGGAATGTATGTGTAGAACCTATATAAGATTGTATGCCATCTCATGGAGGGAGAGAGGAAGGAGGGGAAAAAAATCTAAGATATATTGAAGTGATTGTAGAATACTGAAAACAGATAAAATAATTTAATTTCAAAAAAATAAAATAGCCCTAGATAGTATACCTGGAAGTATACTTTTCAAAACAAAGCCAGGAACTATATAAAAAAATTACAAAAAACCCTTTTTATGCAAATGATATCAGATGTAAATAATGAGAAATATTAATTGTTTATAGGTGGACAGGGCAAATATAATAAAAATGACAATTTTGCCTAAACTAATTTATATTTTCAATGCTATTCCAATTAATTTACTAAAAATATTTTACTGAGATAAAAAATAGTAATTCATTTGGAAGAACAAAAGGTCAAGAATATCAACGTAACTAATGAAAAATGTGATGGAAGAAGGTTTAGCCGTAGTATATCTTAAACTACATTATAAGCCACTAATTATCAAAATTATCTGGTATTGGCTAAGAAATAAACAGGTAGATCTATGGAACAGGGTAAACATATAATTTACAGCAACAAGTGCCTATAGTAACCTTGTGTTTGACAAGTTTAAAGATTTAACTTTTGGTGATAAGAATTCATTATTTCATTAAAAAAATGTTGAGAAAACTGGAAAGCAGTCTGACAGAAATTGTTCATAGACCAGTATCTTACAACATTTACCAAGATAAGATCAAAATGAATACAATACATAGATATAAAAAGAGATATTACAAGGAAATCTGAAGATCATATATGGGATATGATTATGTATATATATATATATATATATATATATATATATAAAACCTATCAGACTTACAAGATTGGCTAACAATTCATGAATAAACAAGAGATTAAGAATAGAGTGGGGTATAAAATTAAAAAAAAATTTGTACAAATAAAACAAATGTAGCCGAGGTCAGAAGGAAAGGAGAACATTGAGGTGGGAGGCTTCATATACAGTTTCTCAGACAAAGGTCTCACATCTTGACTACATAAAGAACTTTGTCAAATATATATGAATGTGAGTCATTCCCCCAATTGATAAATGGTCACAAGATATGAACAGGCAGTTTTCTGATGAAGAAATCAATATAAAATTTATAGGTATATAAAAAAATTCTCTAAATCAGTATTGATGGTTATTGATTAAAGAAATGCAAATTAAAACACCCTTGAATAATCATTTTACACTTATCTGATCAGTTAAGATGATTGAAGGGAAAGGTGACAAATCTTGGAGGGGATGCAGAAAAAATGGACACATTCACTTTGGGTGGAAATGTGAATTGATGAAACCATTTTGGAGAGAAATCTAGAATTATGCCTGAATAGTTATAAAACTGCCTGTAGTTTTTGGTCTAGCGATACCATTACTAGGTCTGTTTCCCAAGATGCTTAGGGAGAAAAAGGAAAAGGACCTCTATGTTCTAAAATGTTTATAGCAGTTCTCTTATACCAGTGGTGGTAAAGAACCGAATATTACGGGGATGGATATTACAACTGGAGACTGGATGAACAAGCTGTGGTTTTGGATCATGATGAAATTCTACTGTGCTACGAGAAATGATGAGCTTGATGATTTTAGAAAAATATGGATAGACACATGAAATAATGATGAGTTAAATGAGCAGAACCGAGAGAACGTTGTAAACAAAAATAATGGTATTGTTTTGAGATCAACTTTGAATGGATGAGTCATTTTGACTATTATAAATACCCAAATTAACTGTTATAAATTACCCAAATTAAGGGATATCTTATCTGCATCCCGGGAAAAAACTGATCAATCAAAGTATATAAACAATGATTTTACATATATATGTTATATATGTGTACATACAGATACACACATATGGCCAGGGGTAGCCATCTATAGCGCAGAGGGAGAAGGAAAGAAACAAAAAGGAAAGAAAAGGTACATGATAACCTTATATTTAAAAGAAATAGCAAATGCTATATAATAGATGTGCAGTTTCATGTGGAATAATCCTTTTTTTTTAATTCTGCTATGTTATGGAAATGCTTGTTTTTTTCTTAAGTTCAGAAAAAAATAAATATGTGTTAAAATAGTATTAAATGGTCACTTTTTACAAAAAGAAACTTGCCCAGCTAAATTACAATAGCAATTAAGCAGGATTAGAAATGAGGTCTTCTAATCCCAACCCCAGTGCATTTGCTGCTTCCACCGCCTCCTTGTTAAAAATAGGCTTTCTTGTTTGAAGGTATGCCATGTGTTAAATCTTGTCCCTTAAAACATAAAAATGCAAGCAAAATCCTAGTGTATCAGTTATCCTATGGAATCAAAGAGATTTTTACCGACTTCTCAGTACAGTGTTAAGCACCATATTACGTATGTTAGTCCTTTCCATGGGTACCACATAACATAGATCTTTCCATTTCATTAACTCAACATAGTGAGTAGTTTACCAAATAAGTCCTAATTCAAACTCATTCCTTTATAATCTCTATGGCCCATGTCATATAAAGCATTTTTAACTGGTTTAAACTATAGAAATATGACTTGCATAGGTGTAAATGTGAGTCATAGAATCTGAGAGCTGGAAAGGACATCAGCAGTATATCTAGTCTGATCCTTCTCCAAAATATGAATCATCTCAATAGCATCTGAAGAGAAAGGTCATTAAAAAGTTGGGAGAAATGATTTACAAGCCTTAAAGCACTAACAGATGAGTTGCTCAGTATATCATGGAACAAGCCAGTCTGCTTTTAGAGGGTTGTAAATGTTAAAATGTTTTGTTCCCTTATTTTGAGCCTAAATCTACCAGTTGCTATTATTTTTATTCTCTAAAACTAAGCCTGACAAATTTTAATTACATATGACAATCCTTCAAATATTTGAAAATAGCAATTGCGCCTTTCTGAAGTCTAAATTTCCCCTTCCTTCAATTCAACCTATTCCATATGTGAGAGTTTTGAGTCCTGTTGCCACCTTGCTATCTCTACTTTGAATCTGTCCAGTTTATCAAAGTTTGACCTAAAATGTGGCAGTCAGAACTGAGCAGCATATTTCATTTGTGATCCAAGTACAAAAATGTGTAGATGAAACTATTGCCTCTCTCATGGGAAATGGACCAAACATTTATTAAGTGTCTGCTGTGTTCAGGTCACTGTGGTAAAGTCTTTGCAAGACACAAACATTCCAGAACCCAACTTGCAAGATTACTGTTAGGGACAAAAGAGATCATACATATAAACCACTTTTTATAAATGTAAAGCACTCTATAAATTCTATCTCATTATTACAATTTATAATAATTTTGTTTTCTTCTTGTTTGATGGTGTTCAGATAGCAATGATTCTCTATCCTTCTCTTATTCTTTTATGCTTAAGGTATAAGAGACTTGTACAAATGGGTAAAATAACATTTCTGTAACAATTATGTAAAAATATTGAGATGCAAGTGTATTTTCTGTAGACTTTCTAAAAATCTTCAGGACAACTCTCATAGTGGATAAAGAGTGGAGATTTATATTAGAGTTTTTAATATTTTAGAAATATTTTACTATATTATATGTAGATTAGAGATTGTAAAGATTTAGAATGGCTGCCTCTTTTTAAATATCCTTGAATTTTTGTGAATTAATATTTTATCTTGGCAATCTGTGATAACTTTCCAGTTTCTGTACAGCTGTTGTTTTTTTAATACTCCATGATATTTTGAGGTCTGTATTTGTAGTACAGGCATTTATTATAAACTCCTCTACTTTTACAAAATCTCATTAAATATAAATTTTATTTAATTTCAAAATAGGAAGATAAACCTACTCAAGAGCCCACTATAAGAACCCACACTGTTACACATCACAACACCATAGTAACCTGTATCATCCTGCCTACTACTTTCATCTATCAACATTTCCCACAAACTCCTCATTATGTATCTTTCTCTCACTTTCCTCTGACACGCACAATTAAGGAATAAAAAGATCTTTCCTAAAATGATTGTCTCCTTGAAATAATAATTTAAGAAACAAGAATTAATTCTGCCTGACTTCCAATACTGAAATACCTAAATTTTGTGAAAGAAACTCATCACAATATCTAAACCATCATTTCTCTTATCCCTGAATTCCTCATGTGTTTGTATTGCAGCAACTAGCATTGCAGATAATCTCAGTTCACATTAAATTTGCCTTATAGTAAACAGGTTGGAATTCTCCATGTTAAAAATTTTTACAATGTGTGAAATTTTATCAATGGGTAAATATGTTGCCAGTTTCATTACACTGTGGTTGAATTACAGTGGAAACTAATTAAATTTCTCCTATATTTACTTAGGCACTAACCTATTTCCTGTGAATTCTTTATTTTCTATAGCACTATACGAATGTTGATTAACTTTTACTTGTTTAGTTAAATTACCCTCAAAGTTGAAATGGTTAAATTGCTATTGGAAGAAGTCTTATTGTTAGGTCATAGTGAAATTGCATGGCTAATCTAATATAACACATTCAAAGATGAACTGAAAAAGAAAGACCTATTTCGTGAATATTGCTCATGGCTACATACTATCCAGCAAAAGATTTTACATAGAAGAGAATCTGGGCTGTTGAAGTTTCTTCTAGAAAATAATTTTTATATAGGTACATATCAGGAGCATTATAGTGGCCCATAAAATATTGTTTTCTGCATATACTTAATGACGGGATCTGAATTAAATAGTGAAACACTCAAAGTAGAGGGCCAGGATATCTTGACTGATGTACATGTGTTCAAAATATGTGATAGTAGATCCATTTATTTTTCTCCTTTGAAACTATTATTATCAGTACATTGAAATAATTTCCTGCTTCCTGTTCAAGCAGAAAGTGGACAAGATTTTCTCCCCACTCCCCCAACACACACACACATGCACAAGTATGCATGACCTCTATTCACATAGGCATGCAAAGAATACTGAACAAGTATATGATCCGTGCCTTATGTACATTTATGCTCATCAACACCACCCCACCCTCAACTCCATGCCTTTCCCAAATCTCAGGAACCTTTTGTTTGTTCTCTGCCTATGAACATGGTCCAGTGACTTTACCTCTTGATTGGGTTTCCATCTCACAAAGCACGTAGGTTCCTATGCTCCATATGATCAGACAAGGGTTTTCACTTTCCTTTCCGGAGGAGAAATTATTCCTAAAACACCATGGTTGAAACCTTGATTTCATGTGTGTGTGTGTGTGTGTGTGTGTGTGTGTATGTGTGTGTGTGTGTCTGTATACACACATACATACATATATGTGTATGTGTATGTGTAAACACACATATATCACTTAAAATTCATCATAAATTTTAAAAGAGAAAGGAAAAAATGTATATGACTGAAATTCTTCCATCTTCCTTAATTTTTTTATGTTTTCTCATCTTTTCCTCTGTCTTCTCCTACACTGATTCAAACTCCTCCCTCAGTCAGATTGAGTCTAAATTAAGATTGTCCTCATTAGAATGAAGAACTATATGATGCAAAATAATAGCACTAAATGTTAGAATACAGTTACTATCTTAACTGAAAGAAGTAGATGCTTTAATTCCTGAAAGGTTAGCATGAGTAAGGAAGATGTGGGTTTAAGCTGTGCCTCTAACATATTCTTATTTTGTATCCACGTATAACTCATTTTTAGTGAATGAAGCAACTGTCTACACCTATGTTCCATATCAGAAAATTCTCTACAACTATAAAATCACAGACTCCATTACACTAATAAAGATAGATATTTATCATTTTAAAGGTACAGATCTATTTTAAATTACATACAGTGTTATGTAATGAAAATAATTATGGTAGGGTTGTCCTTGGTTCTTTCTTATGCAACATGTACCTTTGACTCCTCCACCTTCCTGGGCAGCCTAACACTTCAAATTGGACACCTACTTTCCTTTTATCTTTCCATATCAATAAATTTAACAAATCTGCTTGATTATCTGCAGCTTTATCACTTTTTCCTTTGAAATTTGACAGATCACAAATACCTTGACACAAATACCTAATCATTTGTGGGGGGAAAGTTGAATTTTTAGGAGAAGGTGAGTCTTGTTCCATTGCAATTCCTTTCTAATCAATTCTTCCATGGTTCACTGCATTTATTTAGTGAACTTGGTCTCTTGCAGATCATCAGTCACACCTTTGACGATGATTAGATAAATGCTCAATTAGTGATAAGGACATGAAATTTGCATCGTTCTCTAACAGTTTGCAGCCTTTATCCCATTATACAGTCACAGGATAACTATTCTCATTATGAAGATACTAGTGATTGAACCTTACCAGCACTAAAGCAAAAAATACTATCATTCGGATAATGCTATTCTTTCCTTTACTGTTATTGAATCTTATAAATGTGCTTACTCTTTATGAGTAGAATATCAGCTTCACTTACAAATGATCTTATGTTATAATTAAATTTTTTCGGAAGACAGATGGCCTGTGCTCTAGATACACCTTTGACATCAGTGTTAATAAACTAAAACCCTGTATGAGCCCTCAAAGGGGCACTTGCCACCACAAGTCATATGCTAACTTATTAATATACCTCAGCTTTTTAGGAGAAACTGGCCTCACTTGCCTTACAATTATTGAAAAAAACCTTAAAGAGAATGAAATATGATGTGCTGAAACTTTATCGTTGGGTCCACCCTTCATTCTCAAAGAGGAGCAATGATGGGAAATCACTGAGCCTTTTAAAATTTCATCAGCCCAGTTGACCTGAATAAGTACAGAAAAGCATGAACATTTTGTGCTTGGACAGCAATGAAAGATAATCTAGATAATGCACATTCAAAATGAATTAATTTTCTTCGTCACCAGTGCTTCCAAAATTGGCAATGTAATTGTTGTTATGTAACAATTGTTAGAGTAGAAAAGAAAAAACCTGTGATGAACATTCCAAAGGAAAAAAAACATATTTAAAAAGGCATAGTCAAAAGACAGATAAAATAATCTCCATTCTCTTCTAGCCTTGCTTGGTGGAAATAAACAAACAAAAAGTCACGCACTAGACATTTTACCAGATGATAATCAATCATTTTCTATTAAAGAAAGTACAGCACCCACTTGCTTATAATTTTAAAGAGGATTTAGAGTCAAATTTTAGGTCTTTCATAGTTTATGGGTTGGAGATAAATATATATATGTATACACAGATATGTATACACACATACATACACGTGGATATATGATATATGCATATAACATATATGACGAGTCCTGTGATGCTGAACGCAACTGACAGGATTTGACATTTTGTCAGAAAAGTCTTAACTCCCCTCACCCCCCTGGCTCTGTGAAGTTATTTTCATTGTCCTCATGTGACTTTAGTGCTTAATTTAACTTCCTTTCTTTAGCAGAATAAGTGGTACCTTACCTAGTATATGCCAGTAACACTGTAAAAAGCCTTTAGTAACCAGGCACCCTTAAAATAAATTTGCTGGGCCTTTGCCTTAGAAAGCCTAAAATGGAAAGTTTTTCCCCCTTTTGATCAAACTGACAAACTCCACCATGGCAGCAAATATTTATGAAATCCTTCCTTTGAGGATCAAGATACCTGGGAAGGGGGTGGGATGGGGGCCGACACAATATTTAAATAACTCATAGCCACTGTCCTCAAGGAGTTTATAGTCTAGTAGGTAGTAAGACACACAATATCTAAATAATCACTATTATTTCATTAGCGTTACTTTTCTTATTATTCTTTATTCCATTATTATTAGCGTAGACTTGTATTTTCATCCTCGTGGCATACGTCCCCCACTGAAGCAGTCTGGGAATTCAACTATGTATTAGTCTTAGAGAGTTGTCTCTGTAAATGCTAAGTTAAATGACTCAACTTTATATACCAAAGGCAGAACTATCTACTGTAACTCACAGCCTCTCCACAGATAATTAGTACACAATATTATTTGATACATGAAGAAGAATTACAAAAAAAATATTGTCATATGAGGTCTGATGGGAAAACTTGCTGCCAATCAGGGATACTAGAGACTCCTCCAAGTAAATATCTAGGAGACTCCTCCGAGTATATATATCTAGATAATAGATTTCATTTAACTTACTGCAAAAGAACATTGAGCTTAACAATAGTATCATATACAAGCTAGTGACTTGGAGGGGAAAGGTAATACAGAATTTGAGTTACTGCTCTATGTACCCAAATTGAGTAGAGTGAAATGATGTATATCATTAGATTCCTTATTGTATCCTAAACTTACCATATATTAAAAGAATGAAATTAAACAAAAAGTAAATTTTATTTATATAAACCTTTGATCAATAATTGCTGCTGCTGTTGAGCATAGTTAACGAAATCATACTTAAGGGTTAAATGGTCACATAATACAATTCTTTTCTCTAACAATGGATTTTGCCCCCATTTCTGATCAATTGTTATATATGCATACCATATTCAATGGAATAAAGGGAAAAAAGATGAATCAGTGGAACATATCACCACTGCTCATAAACAAATTCTCACAAAACTCAAAGTCTCTAATGATATGATCATATCATTTGCCAGCCAAGAATTCCTAAAGAAAGACCAAATATGATGAGTTCTGAATCTTTTTCATGTCTTAGGTTTGGAAATCAAAACAGAAAGAGTATATAAGTTGAAGGTGCAAAAATATTCTGGAATACATTAATAAGGCCTAACAACCTCTCATTTTATAACTAAGGAAATGGAGACTCTTATTGAAAGTCACACCAGAAGATAATGGCTGTGTATTAGGCTGTTTAAGGAAATGGTGAATTCGTCAGTAACTTTGACAGAGAACTCAAGGGGACAGAGGAAGACTCTGAAGATAGGTATGGCTAAAAGAAAAATACTTTTAAAAAAATCCTAGAATTATAAATAGGTCAGCTTAGGGAAATATATTTAAACAAATTATCAAACAATACGTAACATTGGATTAAAAATAATTTTATTTTGCCAACAATAAATCATTGCTTATCAATATAATGTCTTATCACACCAAAGTAATAGGGCAATTGGTAAGGACAAAATTATATCTCTATGTGACCTGGACTTTTTAAGGGTCTTGATGCTGTCACACATGGCATTTTCCTTTAGGTTTTGAAATGATTACTGTGTCAAAGTCAGATATTTGGGTATTTTGAGGTCATAGAATATAAAAGCTCAGAGATCATCTAGTCTAATCTCCATCTTTTAGGGGGCAAATCAACCAATAAATCAACAAGCATTTTTCTTATATATGCCAAATACTCTTCTAGAGGCTAAAACTATAAATAAAAAGTTAAAAAAGACTTTGCTTTCAAAGAGCTTGCATTCTAAAACAGGAAATGCCATGTACACATATAAATATAAAATAAATAAAAGATGGTTTGAGGAGGGAGGACACTAGCATCTGCATCTGGGGATCAAGAAAGATTTAAAACAGAGATGAGAGGATCTGTACTAAATCCTAAAGTAAGGAAGGAATTTTACAAGGTGAAGATGAGAAAGTAAACTTTCTGGGAATGAGAGATGATGCAGAGACAAGAGATACAATATCATTTGTGAAAAAAGCAAGAAAGTCTGACTGAACCACTGAGTAGCAAATAGCAATCCACTTCAAATCTGAAACAGAAGAGTTTATGTTCAATACTAAGTACTACAGAGAATCACCAGAGTATAATGGATAGGAGAATGATATGGCCAAAAGTGAAGCTGAGGAACCTGATGTTGATATTTTTGTCAAGGAAGAGTTCAACCAATTACTGCATCTGCATTCGACAAAACATGGATACAAATGTTTAAAAATAGGATCATATTTGCTTATAGATATCCTATAGTCTGCCTAAAGATTGTAGTGGGGAAAGGAAAATCGATGATTGTAATGCTAATGGAATTTAAGATCTTCCCCCAACTTGAAAGGCCTCACGTGGAGTCCATTAAGGGAAACTTGCTTACAGGAGGCTTGCTTACTTGAAGGTTTTTTTCACATCTTTTAGTAATTTGACACTGAATCACTGTGGGTTGTGATGGCTTCTGGTTATATATATATATATATATAATATATAATACTTGGATATACATAGAGAATAGCCAGATATATATATATATATATTCTGGTTATATATATATATATAATATATAATACTTGGATATACATAGAGAATAGCCAGCTATATATATACATACATATATATATATATATATATATATATATATATATATATATGTATGTATATATATAAGCCAGAGTCAAGGTGTAGTTAAACATGAATTAAGGTTTGTGAGTGGTAGAAGCAGAAGGTCAGAGACAGAGTCAACAGTCTCTAGTCCACTAAATTATAAAGATCTTCCTGTAAATGTTCCTGGAAGACAAACATCTTGGTTCACTCTGGGGACTTCTCTCAAATAACCTCAGTATAGAATTTCCTTCTTTTGGACTCCCCAGTTGTAGGGCAGGGACTGTTTTTTTTTTCTTTTTTCTTAGTTATTTCCCCAGCTCTTAGCACAGTTTCTAGCACATAGTAGGTGTTTAACAAACACTTATTGACTTTTGGCTAAAGGAGCAATGAAGTGAAAATGTAGTGTTGCTTTAAGGAATAGTCTCCTGTCTCTAATCTTTTCTACATTTCTAATTTTCGCCAAACACAAATATGACCATACCATTCACCTGTTCAAGAACCTTCATAAGATCATAGACCTAGACTGTAAAGGACTTCTGAAGATACCTAGTCCAACCTTTTCCATTTACAGACTAGAAAATTGAAGCCCAGAGAAATTAAGTTACTTACCCAAGGTCACACTAGTACTAAGTATCAGAGGTGAGGTTTGAATTATGGTCCTCTGAATGCAGAGCCAGTATTCTTTCCATTGTGAACCATGTGGCCTGCTGTAGTGGTGCTCTAGTGCCTCTAGGGTAAAATACAAGCTCTATAGCTTGACATTTGCAGGCCTTTCCTGGTCTACTTTCCTTGTTTATTTCATATTATTCTTGGTGATTCATTTTATGTTCCATCCAAATTGGCCTATTTGTTACTGCCTGAATTTGGAATTTTTGCCTCCTACCTTTCTCTGTGCTTTTATAAAGAAGTCTATTTTCTCCTCATTCCTACCTTTGAGAATTTCTCCTTTCCTTCAAGGCTCAGTCATGTGTTCCCTTCTTCAGCAAGGTTTTTTTTTTTGTTCTTCCTACTTCTTAGGTATCTTTCCCTCTTAAAAGTATTGTATTAATTAGTGCTATTATACAATATTTATATAATAGACATACAATGCAATAATTATAATTGTATTAATTATTCTATATAGACTTACTTTTTACATATTGCACTCACCAAGTAGAATGTATGGACTTCAAGGGGAGGGATTATATCTAGTTTTGTCTTGGACCACTTGGCATTTGGATTTGGCACAGTGCCTTGCACATAATAGGCACTTAATAAATGCTGGTTTCATTTGGCTGGAATATAGAATGTGTGGAGAGGAATAATTTGAGATCAGACTAGAAATATAGTTTATAACCAAATTACTGAGGTCCTTAATTGAAAAGAAAACATTTTTGAAGGTGGACATAAATATATGGAGGGTGTTCCAGGTATAGGTATTCGAATCTGATGAGAGGGCCTCCAGGGCTTAAGGTTGAAAGTTCCAGGCACAGTCTTTACTACATGCAATACAATTCTAAATAGATTTATTTTCCTATCTTGGGAGAAATGGCTTTCAGCAAGAGGAAGGGGAAATGCATGTGGTGGGTTTTTTTTAATTCTTACTATATGTCTCAACAAAAATATGAGTAGGTGCTTATTCATTGCTTATTAAATAAATGAATGGATGGATAGATGAAAGCATCTTCCTACCCTTATTTGGCATTGCTCATTCTCTTTTCCCAGGTTTATGATTCTTTCAACCTTTCAACTTCTAATATATAATAATTTCTTTCAGAATTAATTTATTCTTTCATCAAGGGAACTGTTATAAAAAATATTTTCTCCCTACAAGCAGAGTAAAAGTCACCTTTATGTATGAAATATTGCTGAACAGTCATAGCCAAAGAAAACAATTGACTGTATTTTCCCCAGTTCCTTCTCTGTAGTTCGCTCAGTTCTTGTATTATTTCTATAGCATGCTTCATGCTCGTCCAATCACTTCAGAACTGATTGCTGGGGAGCTGGGGGGAATTTGATCTCTTGTGTCTTTTTCCATAATCTCACATTACTTTAATGATGAGGATGAGAAAGAGTCTAGTTGGGAGCAATATGACTATAAACAACATGATAAATCGGGATTCAATGGATTTTACCCCTTAAAATAGTCCAATCTCAAAAGACATCTAGTTAGTAACCATTAATGAGTAAGGTTTGAGAAGATATTGTCGAAATCTGAAAAATATAGTCTCTTTATTTTTTCTCTGGGTAAGATTTAATACATGTATTTGACCTCATCTTGCCTAACACGGTGTGGTTTTTTTTTCCCAGAAATAGACAAAAATCTTTACATACTTTATCTGTCTCTGTGAGTTTCCATTTCATGTCAATTTCTGACACAAAATTCAACTTGTCATCCAAAGAAACAATGGGAAATGCTGATCTTGTTTCAATTTTTCATTTATTTCTAATCTCACTTTTAATAATATTCCGAGTTTGATCTGAAAACATATTCAGGTCTAGTTTTGTTCTCATGAGACTGGAAAAACAGTAACTTCTGTAAACTGAAGAGCAGAATTGTGCAATGAATTAAATCTATAAAATGAAGATTATGTCTAAAAACATTTAGCTTGAGCAACCTAGCCTAACCTTTGGACATACAAATCAGCTTGAACATGCATTTTGTTTTCTGTTCCCTGATTCTGAAATGCTTTGGTTCATTTTCCTCATTTGCCGTTATTCTGAACTCTCTTCCACATAAGAAGAGTTTAAAATAGAAAAAAAAACTAAATAGAAATGTCCTTTCCTATCATGGTCCTTTAATTTTTTTTGATCACCTTCTTACTTGTGGAAACCCCACCCACTAAATCTTGCTACTGTCTTTCATAAAGGGCTATACTCGTTTATCAGTCATTTTTCAGTCATGTTTGACTCTCCATGACCCATTTGGCATTTTCTTGGCAAAGATAGTGGAGTCATAGGCCATTTCCTTCTCCAGCTCATTTTACAGACGAGGAACTGAAGCAAGCAGGATTAAGGGACTTGCCCAGGGTCACCCAGCTAGTAAGTGTCTGAGGCCAGATTTGAACTCAGGGAGATGTCTTCCTGACTATAGGTCTGGCACGCTATCCCCTGTGCCACCTAGCTGTCCTGAAAAGACTAATCCAGTTTAGCATTATTTTCATGTCTCATGCACCATGATGTATGTTCAAGATCAAAGCAATTACAAGTCTTTGTTCAATGCTTTGTGTCTGGACCTCATTTCAAGAGGGGCCTTTAGGTCTTCTAAAACTTCTTGCTTATATCTAACTTCACTTTTTCTTAACATATCCTTTCTTCATAGGTCGTGAAAAATTGTTATTCCAAACCATAGGGGTCAGATTTGGTACAATAAATGGCTTTCCCCTACATCTGTTTAGTAGAGTTGTCTCTGTCAGAAGTTGTACAAATAATGAATCCCCTAGAAGAGGTAGAATATATTTAAATTTACTCTATTCAAAATTGTGATTATGTAAAACAGGGCATCTAGCCTTCTCAGTGGATAGAGTGCTAGCACTGGAGTCAGAAACAATCATCTTCCTGAGTTCAAATTTGACTTCAAGTATTACCAGCAGTGTTACCCTAGGCAAGTCACTTAACCCTGCTTGTCACAATCACTCATCTGGAAAATGAGTTGGAGAAGGAAATGGTAAATCACTGCAATATCTTTGCCAAGAAAACCCCAAATGAGGCATGAAGAGACAGACATGATTGAAATAAATGAACAACAAAAAATGTGGTAATTGTTTCCACCTCAATGGAAATACGCAGATAACTTCATGGGATTCATTAGCAACACTAATGGGGACCTAGATCTACAGAGTGCCTATTTTAGGCACAACATGGTTCTATACACCATGGATGTATATGTGTGGGGGGAAGGTGGCAGCATATAAAAGTATAAGAAATGGTCCCTTCCCTCAAGGATCCTAGCAATACAGTATCTTAGATTTGAAACTAGATGGGGCTTAGACATTATCTAATCCAAACCCTTCATATTGCATTTGAAGAATCAGAGATCTCAAAAAATCAAATGAATTGCCTAAAGTTACACAACAAGAGAATGAAAGAGTAAAGATTATTAATTAGGTCCTCTGATTTCATATATTGAGTATATGATGTTCCACTGCACTATTCTGCCTTTCTATTTCTTTTAATATGATTGACATGATTTGATATACATGAGTGCAAAAAGAACATGTAAGAACACTATAAAGAGTTAGGATGTCAGATGGTGTAGAAATTATAATCATGACTAATGACTGTTATATTGCACTGTTTCTATTGCATGTAGTATGAGCAAATCTTGAAGTACACACTATATGAAAATTAGGTAATTCAACATTATGCAACATTTTAAAAGATATAGCTGTAATCAATAACCAGGTTCCTTTAGGACTATTATTTCCCATTTTATTTTTCTACTCAAATCTAGAAAAAGTTGTCTTTTTTCCCTCTCTTAGCTGTTCTTATTATATAGGAAAATACTTTCTATTTTGTATTTTCCAATTTTTGTATGTGTGTGGGTTAGGTAATATGGTAACCCCTTATTATCTCATGCAGCAATAAAATTCTGCTCTATAGGTGCATGTTATAATGGTTGAGACACTGATTTCAAATCAGGGAGACCTGGGTTTGATTTCTGCTTCAGACACTAGCTCTTGGTTCTAATCTAGTTATTTCACCTCCCTTTTCCTATTTCTCCCTGAGTAAAATGAGGAGATTGGACACAATAGAAGTTAAGGTTTCTCCCTGCTCTAAAATATATAGTCCTAGGATATATTATTCAGTGTACAGTAATGTTACTCAAATAATCTTTCTTTTTATCAGGATTCGTAATTTCTCAGCCCACTTTCATGAACTTTCCCTGCTCTTCATCCTTTTATAATGACACCCTTTATAGAGCAGCCTGATCCAAACTTGCAAAGTAACCTTTGAATTCTTTATCCTAATCTTCTTGATCCCAATTTTCAAGTTTCAAATCTATTTTTCTCTACATAGTTCCTACATCTATTTGTTACTTCCCTTGCCTCATGTCCCATTCACTAGTCTTACATTCTGGACTGCACTGAAAGAGAACACTAGAAAACAAGGATCTGAACATAATATTTGCATATTTAATATACCAAATTTTATCGTGAATTTGCTTCCATCAAATCCATATGGAAATGCCTTCAAATCTACATATAATTGTGAAGGGAAGATTTCACCAAGAGAACAGATTTAAAATACTTTGGAAAAAATTCAACTACCCTCAATAATTTTAGAAGTACTAATTTATATACAATGAAATAGACATTAAAGAATATTTTATCTATTTATTAAAAAGTACTGCTAAAGAAAGTTTCTGGACAATATTTTGTGAACTTATTTTGTTATGGAATGCACTTGAAATTAACAAAATGGCATTTGTTTTTTAAATAATCTGTAATTCAGACATTTTTCTTCATTGATTTCTAACTTTTCCATGATCATTTCAAAAGCAAAAATTTTTACCATAATTCATATTTTCTAGTTATAGAGAAATGTACATTCATTTACAAAAGATTTTTATTAGTATTCTTAGTATAAGATGAGAATGTCATAGAAGTGTGACAACATGGACTGGATCTCAACAATTTGTCCTAAAGTATATCCTTCTTCTAATTTAACATAATCAGAAGATAGCTTCTTTAAACACATAGAACTTTTATATAAAGCAACAATCCTGCTAGTAGCATTATAGTGATTTCATATTGTTCAGTGGTGTCCACCTCTTCATGATCCTACCTGGGGTTTTCCTTGGGAAAGATCCTGGAGTGGTTTGCTATTTCCTTCTCCACCTCATTTTACAGATGAGGAAACTGAGGCAACCACAGTAAGTGACTTGTTCAGGGTCACATAGTAAGTGTCTGAGATCAGATTTGAACTCAGGAAGATGAGTTTTTCTGACTCTAGACATGACACTCTATGCCACCAACCTGCCCTATTACAGTGACTATTTGACAACTATTTGTCAAGTAGTCCGTCAATAAGCATTTATAAAGCATCTACTATCAGAAAAGTTACTAAGTACTAAGAATACAAAGAAATGTAAAACACAGTCCCTTCTCAAGGAATTCACATTCTAATGGAGATAACAACGTGCAAACATTAATGTACCAAAAAAAAGTTACATGTAGGATAAAGAAGAAATAATCTGCAGAGGGAAGGCAGAATTAAGAGGGATCAAGAAAAGCTTCCTGCAGAAGGTAGGATTTTGTCCAGGATTTGAAAGAAGACAAGAGAGAGAGATACAGAAGCATTCCAGGTGTAGGGGATGATCTATGAAAAACATGAAGTTGGGGGATGGAGTATCTGAGAGACATCAGAGCAGGAAGGCCAGTGTCACTGTATTATAGAGTATATCAGAGCCAGGAGAGGAGGGAATGATATAAAATGTAAGAAGATTAGAGTTAGAAGTATGTGGCAATTTATGAAAGGCTTTAAATGCATAACAGTTTCTATTTGATCCAAGAGGCAGTAGGAGCCACTAGAATTTATATGTGTTATGTGGTAGCACATAATAGTTGTGTGACAAAAAGGCATTTTCTCATTTTAATTAACCACACCTGATCCTTTGACATTTCATTGTCTCTTCCGTGATAACTGTGTCTGGGTACTGACTAATCTTAAATAAACTGTGAATGCTAGTGAGAGAATATTGAGTGACTTTATGTGTAGTTTCTGATTCTCCAGCACCTTAAGAGAAAGTGACAGATTATACAGCTTTTATGTGAGATTATGTTCTGTATTTTAATGAACTTCATTGAATTTTGATATATGGTTAAAACATTCTGAGGTCAGTGATGGCACTGAGTGAGGGAGCATGGTGTAATGAAAAGAGCAGCAGCCTGATACTCAGAAGGCTTGGCTTCCAATTCCCCTTTTGCCACTATCTAGCTTTGTGGCCCTGGTGGACAAACCAGTTAATCTTTCTGCTCTTAGTTTATTTAGCTGCAATTAATGGAGAGGGGACAACATGATCTCTAAAGTCTCTTTCAGCCATCTTTCAGCCTTCTAGGTTTATATTTGATACCCAAAGACCTCCTGTGTTATGTTGCAAGATGGGGATGAAAAAGAGGAGAGAAGAGTAGATGGGATTGATAAAAATGAAGAACTGAGGGAAAGGAATATAGGAGGAAGTACAAATACATGAGAAGAATATGTAGAGAAAATAGAAAGAGATGGAACAAAGGTCTGTAGATCTGAAAATCAGCACTCGTGTAGAAAACATTGTCAGCTGTCACAGGGTAAAAGGGAACAATGTGTCCCAACGCAGGTTTAAATGTTTTACTGTGGAAAAAAGTCCTACCTTGGACAAAGGGATTTGGGTTCTATTTACTTCATTGCTCCAACTGGCATCATGAAAATTTGCCTAATAAAGGAAAATGACGACTTTGGCTCAGGAAAGCTGTGGTCTTAATACCCAGAGCCTAATCTCAGAGTATCTGACCTTCTGAAGTTAATTTGATTTTCTTGCTCTGGGGTCTGGATGTGCTTAAAATAATATAATGGCCTCTGTGACTTTGACCCTGCTTTTGCCTGGTCCTTGATAAAGTGGGCAAAGAAGCAGGTGTTTGCCTCTAATGAAGTCCAGATGTTCTACAAGCCTTTTCTGAACTTGATCCACAGTGGTCAAATGGGAAAACCTATACTTTTATTCTTATAATTGCTTCTTCTTCCTAGACACTAACCAGGACAAGCTTGGTGTGGGTCAACAATAAATATTCATGGTTAGTTTGTACTTCTGAAATTGTTGGGACATACCACTAGGAGACCCAAATGACCTCTTTTGCATTATATTTACAAAAAGCTCGGTGAATTTCATTTTATTCAGAATCCAAATAACTGAAAAGATATTTAAATATATTGAAGTGTTTTGCTATTGCTGTATATTATTTAAAAGATATAAATAATGTCTAAAATTTATTCTAAAGGACAATCTTGTGAATTTGATATTGAGTAAGAGTAGGTTCAGCCAAATCTTTTATGCCTTTAGTTCCATAGAGTGATCATTAATATTCACCTGGGCCCTCAAAACATTGCCCGTAGTCACTGTCTTAAAACAGAAGCTGTTGCTTCCTTACTTAGAAGCAGCTTAATGACCTGATCTCCTTCATTGAAATTTCCTATATCTCCCCTCACCTCCTTTCTTCCCTCCTACCTGTTCTCTCTTTCCCTTTTCTATCCTCCCCTCTCCTCTCTTTTTCTTTTATCTCTTTTTTTCTTTATAAGAAGTTATGGTTCACTGGGAAAGAGGAAAGGGGAGCAATATATTAAGGAAGTAAGGTGATATAAAAAAGGTTAACAATAAACATTTTTAATGAAATAAGTAGTACATATCAAATGCCTCTAATTCTTTTCAATCCAACTTGTATCAAATCTCTTGTCATGTGAATCCTGCTGACAATTCTCTCTCAAACATTACCAATTCTACTGACAATTCTCTCTAAAACATTACCAATGACAACCTAATTGAAAAATCAAATGACCTTTTTTTCTTTGACATCCTCTTTGTTCTCCTTAGTATTTGATACTGTTGACCATCTTTACTTCTGGATATCATCATAGCCCATGTGAGTGCTAGGATTCTTTATCCCAACTCCAATTCACATTAATTAGTAAATATACTCAAAGTTTGGCTGTATTTCCCCTCCAATTTCCAAAAGAATCACTAAAGAGATTTTTCTGTTATCAGTTCAAGTCCCTTTTACTGTGCTTCTCTCCAAGATTATCAGTAAATAATAGTTTAGTTAGGTAGCCTAAGTAGCTCTTAGAAAACAGTATTTGTTAAGGTTCTGTGGTAAGGCTAGTTCTTATAGACTCCCCCCTCATTTTTAAAAAAAAAAAAACCTTCTGACACAATTTCCTACAAGGACATACAGAATTGAGAGGGAACAGGGTCAAACTTGGAGAGCACAAATGATAAAGGGGACAATTCAGTTTTTGGTTGTTGGAAGACCTTATCTCTCTCCCATTTTGGAGGTATCTGAGATGTTCCCTGTAAGCATGAGGAATCTATGGCTTTTGCCATCAACTGATCTACAGACTCCACTAGGACATCAGTGGGAAAATAGGAAATCCAAGATCTGCTGGACTCTATAAAGATCACAAGGTTCTTCTCTGGCCATTGAGGGAAAGGGAGAATAGACCTAGTCAAAGAGGAAGCAGAGAACTTTTCTTCTTCTCTAGGCAATTCTTCCTCAAGCATTTTAGCAAAAAATCTCATATTTGCTCCAACCTTTCAAATGTCTCTGGTTTTCACTCGTTTGGTAATTTGTAGATCCTTGTCCTAACCAAGAATACACAATTTTTGTGTAACTTCTTTCCAGTGTAAAGTGTTTACACTTAATCTAAAGCCTATAGTTACAGGTAAAATGGGATTTAGTGATTTTGACCCCATATTTACATCATTCATACCCATAGCCTCAACTATCACTTACTTGGAAATGGTTCCTAAATGGAATCTCACTTCTCTTTCAAGTTTCAGGCAGGCATTTTGATTTACCTACATCTCTTGATTTCTAGTTGTCACTTCATTGTTAAAATACCAAAACTCCTTATTCTCTTTTCTTCAGAACCCTTTCCTCCTTCTGCCAGCATTATTTCTACAACTGGTACCAACATTCACTCTGTTTTCCATATTTGAAAACTTAGTGTTCTTTTTGATTCATCCTTCCATTTCTTATCTGAAGGAAGGATGATTAGTCTCACAGCTAATCAGTTAGAAATGTCATTTTTAACTGATTCTACCTCTGAAAAAAGTAGTAGTAGTAGTAGTAGTAGTAGTAGTAGTAGTAGTAGTAGCAGTAGCAGGAGTAGGAGTAGCAGTAGTATAAATAATTTTATATAGTTTACAGAAAGGCACAAAAATTATTGACATTATTTAACTTGCTGGAAAACTTGCTGAGAAATTGGTCTTAGAAACATTTTGTTAATGAAGTGACTAAGGAATGACGAGATTAAATGACTATTAAGGGATTATTGTTGAGCTACTAAGAAATACAAGAAAGAATTTGGGAATCTTATTTTGTCTTTCCCCCAGTCATTAGATCATATTAACATAATCTGCTTTATTAAGCAGTCAAGGCATGTATTATTCATAATAGTTTAATGCATTCATGAAGGAAAGAGTAATGAAGTCTTTGTTGATTTTCTTTTACGTTTTTAAAGGCTAGCCTAGAAAATGGTGGGAAAAAAATAAGAATGGATACATTTGCAAAACCAGAACTTTGCAAAGCATGAAAGGTAAGGCTAGAGAGTGAGAATTAGACCAGTGACTGGCAGTACATGTAACAAATCATACCCTAGCCTATTTTTTTATCTGTTTGTGGTATCCAGCTTGATAAAATGCTGAGGTAATAGGAAGGAAAGGAGTTATTGGTCAGTGAGATGGATAGGCTTGGAGAAAGATGCTGAGGCTGCTTGGTTATGGCACATTTTTTTTCTTTTACAGAATGTTGCTTAAGGTATTTTGAAGTTTCATGACCTACTTCCTCAGAATTAATCGATGTCATACCAAATATGTCTGTATTAATTCCAAGCTGCCAATTATCTTTCCCAATACCAGGCAATAGGGCTCAGTGAGTTTAATGGTGAGCTGGAATCTGAGGTGTTAGTTTTACCCTGTTAACCAGTCCATACTACCATTCTCAGGTCAAGAACTATACCAGGTTCTTTGAGAGTTTCAAAAGAAGGTCGTCTTTGTTCTCTCAAAGAATTCAGATCATGCCCGCTAACCATGTGTTTTTCCCAGGGCTCTGTCATTAGCCCTCTGCTTTTCTCTCTCTATTATTTCACTTAGTGAGTTCATCAGTTTCCCATGGATTTAATTTTCATCTATATGATAATGATTCTCAGATTTACTTATCCAGCCCTAACCTTTCTCCTAGTCCCCAGGGTCACATCTCCAATTGCCTATTAGACATCTGGAACAGAATATATCATAGACATCTTAAACGTAACATCTGCAAAACTGAATTCTTTAAAGTTCCTTGCTTAAAACCTTTTCATATTCCTAAATTTCCCATTATTATAGAGGGTACCACCACACTCTCAACCTTGGTGTCACTCTAGACTCCTTACTCTCTCATCTGGACATATGTAATCATTTGTCAAGTTCTGTTGATTCTTCTATGTAACATCTCTTGTATATGCACACTTGTCTCTTCTGACAATGCCACAAACCTAGTGTAGTCCCTTTTCATCTCATACCTATGCTTTTGCAATAGACCTTCTAAATGGTCACCCTGCCTCAAGTCTTTTCAAATTCCTTAACTCATTGGTCAAGTTGATCTTCCTAAAGCACAGGTCTAACCATGACACCTTTCTACCTCTAACTCCCAAATAATCCAATAAATTATTATGGCTCTATATCACCTCCAGCATCAAATAGAAATCCTTTGACAGTCAAAACCCTTCATAACCTGTTCTCTTTTGCCTTTCGAGTCTTCTTGTACTCTGATCCACCCTCTCCCCTCATATGCCCTACTATGCATTGACCTTGTTATTATTCCTCAGGACATGGAATATCCTGATTCAGGACATTTTCTCTGGTTGTCCTCTATGCCTTGAATTTTCTCCTTCCTCATCTGTTTCTTCTGGCTTCCTTCAAGCCCTAGCTACAATCCCACTATCTATATACAAATACAACAACAGATGAACAAAAAGCAAAACCAAAATCCCCATCCCAATCCTCCTTAATGCTGCCTTCTCTTTTTTATCTCCAATTTATCCTGTATATATATATATATATATATATATATATATATATATATATATATATATAGTTGTATGTTATCTCCCCCATTAGATTATGAACTCCTTGAAAGAAGATAATTTTTTTTTGCCTTTCTTTGTATCCCCTTTGTATTCCTAGCACTGTGCCTGGCTCATAGGAAGTACTTAAAAATGTGCATTTACTTGACAAGAGATAAAAATTATATTCAAACAGTTTTACATTATGTAAGATATAGTGCCATGTGGGAAGACTTAGATAGGGAAGTCAGCAGAATGAGGTAAAAATATATATACAGTTACTACAGCAAGATAAATGGAAAGAACAGTAGCAAAAAAGAAAAAAATCCTTGACACTGAGCACTGTGCAATTGTAATGACCAAGCGTGACCCCAAAGAAATGAAGACATGAGAAGACGAGCCCTACCTTCCTTCTTTGCAAAGGGGAAAGATCATGGGTATAGAACATTGCATATACCATCAGACGTAGTTGATGTGTTGGCTATTTTTTCTTTCTTTTAATAATATGTTAAAAATGAAGGTTATATAAAGTAAAATATATCAATAAAAATTTAAAAATTAAAATATGCATGTGTAGACTGTTGTATGAGAACAGATATAATACCACTTTTCATTTCTATGTTGAAAGAAAACGAAAAATTTTTAGCAATGAAACAAAATCGAGTTTGCTAGCATAAATTATTTTCCTTTCTATCTGAACATCATGACCTTAAATTCATACCAGTCTTTATAGTTACAAGCCCTTCAAGTCACTATTTCATTGGATCCACACTGCAGTCCTAGAAGATAGATTTTTCCATCACTAGTTCAAGACTAAGAACATGAAAGATCCAAAAAGGTTAAAGACTTTGCTTAGTCATGTGTTTAATCTGGAAGGACTGTGGCTTGAAGGTTGACCATCTGACTCTAAGGCCAACCCTTTTTACCATTGCAGTTACTACACTTTTTCTCTATCCATTCCCCACTCTTTTGATGAGGTTATTATAATGTTAGTCTAATAATCTTTTTTTTTTGCCTTGAATTGGATCCAATTTACCCCCTATTTAAGCCTGTGCCCTTCTGTTCAGCAATCAGAAAACAGAAGTTTCAAGGAAGGAAAAAATTCAAAACAACAAACATATCCCAGATCAAATACAGTTTTGCTGCCAAATGTATAGCAAGACAAGACCTCATATTTTCTTTGGGGTCATTCCTTTTTGTCACCTTTCCAAAGTCATATGAGTCCCAGTAACTAGTGTGAAAACATATGACTCATTACTGGAAATATATCTAACTCAGCTGCTCTGTCAAGTGCAAACAGTATTCAAGGGTATTGTCATGAACATTTGTCACATGACTCACTGTGTGTGCAGCCTTTTCCAATTATTCCTTCTTATTTTAAATGCATATCCTTCATGTAAAAAAGCTGTAGGGGAAAGAGGAATAATATGACACAAATATGCAGGCATAAAAGAAAGAGCAGGTAAAGACAGAATGATATTAACTGAAGTGCTATATATAGTATTTGAAGCATACAAAAGACAATGAACCCTGAGGATTAAATAAGGACAGGATTATGAGGAGAAGGAAGGTAGAAATGTAGACATTCATTCTGTGCTGCAAAGACAATAGCTTTTGTGGTTTCTTTTGGTGTTTCTTGGCCACTTTAGCAGTCTTTCTATGGGTGCTGACTCTCATGAGAGTTTTACCAAGAACAGATTGAAGAATCAGGATGATGTTATATCACAACTGAGTTATACCTTAACCGCTTTACTTTGAAAATTTAGACATTTCAGACCCATATAATGAGAATGCTTATAAAGCAGGACTAGTTCCTTTTGCATTGTCTCTGTGTATGTATGTGAATGTATCATATTAGTAAGAGGATTATTTTACTTTTTCAAAATATGGTCTATTAATGTCATCTTTATACATCACAATAATACATTAACTAGATACATATATACATATGCAAATAGATAAAGGATAGATGATAGCTAGGTAGTTTACTAGTGGGATAGATCAGGAACAGGTAGGTAGCATAGAGGTAGAGTCTTAGACTCAACAGTTTTACACAAGGTCATAGAAGTAAATCACTGAATAGGTTAGGAAAGTAAAGTTTACCTGAAGGCTTCAGGGAATTTCAAAATGGAATTTCCATGTTATATGTAGAGTTATAGGAAAACTAATGGACTGAGGGTGGAGTCAGGGGAAGAAATCTCACTTCCCCATGCCCCAGATAGTAGATCAAATACTCTACTATTATAAAAACAAAAACTAATAATATAATAAAACTGGAGTATAAGTTTTACACTATGTCATAATGTCACAAAGATCTCTGGAAGAAATATAAATACCATTTTGTGTGACTCCACATGTATAATGTGTATCAAATTGCTTGCCTTTTCAAGAAAGAGTGAAAGGAGGGAAAGAATTTGAAACTCAAATTAAAAAATGTTAAAAATTTTTGTTTATATATAATTGAAAAAAAATAAAATTTAAATAATTTAAATAATAAAAATTTAAAAAATAAAAAACAAAAAAATAATTTAAATAAAAATTTTAAAAATAAAAAAATTTAAACATCAAGCAATTACAGGGGAAGTTAAGGGGCGTAGATATGTTAGAATCACAGGATATGGCAATAGGATCATAAAAGATTAAATGAATGGGTCTTTAAAATTACCCTTATTTTAAAGGTAAATAATTAAGATCTAGGTAAATTTTAGTCACTTGCCTAAGGTCACATATGCAGTATATGTCATAAGCAGGAACCTAGTATCTAAATGTTTCATGCATACTAAACAATATTTAGCAGTACTCTCTAGTATCATAAATTGGTGTTGGTTTAGGATTCTGAATTTCTAGATGTATCCTATCTAGATGGAAAAAGTTTTCCATCCCATCTATAGTTTGTTATAATCATATCTCATATCCCTAGCACTTAAAAGTTATTGTAAATAACTAGAAAGTTATTTCCTCCCAGCCTAATGAAACAGAAAATGCAAATATTATTATTCTAATCTCACAAATGAGGAAACTGAGGCTAAGAAATGTTGTTACTTGCCCTGAGTTATGGGATCATAGACTTAGGATTGGAAAGGACCATAGAAGTAATTAAACTCAACCCCCTAATTTTACAGATGAAAGACCTAAGTTCCAGAATATTAAAAGGATTTCTCCAAGTTCACATGGGTAGTAAGAAGCAAAGAGAGTATAAAAACCAGGTCTTCTGATACCAGTCCATCAATCCTCACAATATCCAACACACAGCAAAGGAAATACTTTAATTTGGTTCTTCTGATCCTCAATTGTTGCTTATTCTGATACATCGTGATGACCTGTTAGACAAATATCAAGTGTGGGAATAGCACTCATATTATATACATAAGATCCTATGCTAGAAATTGAAGTTACAAAGACAACTTACGACCTATATTGCTTAGGTAAACTCAACAGGACTTTGCAACTGATTGAATGACCTGGAGAGTGGGAAGGGAGGAAGTTAAAGACAACTCTGAGGATTAAGTTTAGGGGACTGTGAAGCCAGTGTATGATGATCTTGTTTATTATTTCAATGATTTTTACAATTATAAAATGAGACACCAGGTGGTGCTCTATGAATTCAGTGTCTAATAGTTGAAATTCAGAACTAAGACTCAGAGAGGTAAAGTTGGGAAAAATATCAGAGTGGGAAAACAGTGCTGTTCCCTTCTGAACAGGCTTATTTATTGTCTTATTTGTGAGATTTAGGAAATTTATATAAATCATAAAAGCTTAGCTTTTTTCCATGAAAATATGCCATATGACTGCTGGATTTTAAATCCTTATAAAATTCAGTGACTTTGTCTATAAAGAAAAAGCAGAAAAAGATGAGGTTGTCATCTGCCTGTTTTTTTTTCTTTGCCTTATATTATTAATAATGTTGCAGGTAGACACAGGTGCCATTCTCTTGATAGAAAGTCATTTCTTTTAACAAAATTATTTAAATACATGTGAAACTTAAAAGAGAAGCAGACAGAAGACGTAGATGAAGTCTACTAAATTATCAGTTAGTTTTAAGAATTTTAATATTCATTTTTTCCCTTCTATAGAACCTGAAATTAAAAAAGAGAAGACACCTAAGCCAGGTACTGATCCTTTGTTTGTAAGTCAAAAACTTACACCATTCCATTCAAGAGTGGTCATATAAGCAAGTATATTTATACTAAACCTACTTATCTATCAACTGGTTTATGAATATTAATCATGAAAGAAAAATTTTTTTTCCAGCAATGGAAGCTAAAAAAGAAGAGAAGATGTCTAAACCAGGTACAAACTTTTTGCATTTCTCATGTGTTAACACATATGACATACCTATTTTTTCTACTATAGGCAACTAGTTGGCATAATGAATAGAGACCATGGGACTTGGAGTAAGGACCATTAATGATATTCTGAGCAAGTCATTTAGTCTCACTAAGCCTCAGTTTCCTCCTCCATAAAATGGGATTAATAATAACACCTACCTTGAAGAGTTTATGTCAGGATCAAATAAGTTAGCATATATATATATATATATATATATATATATATATATATGCTAACTTATTTGCATACTATTAACATATATGTTAATTTATTATGCATACCTTAAAGTATTATATAAATGTTAGTTATCATCATCATCATCATCATCCTTGTTATTATTTAAGGGTGACCTTGTGAGCAGACAGAGAGGACAACATTATTTTAGGGTTTCCAGGAAGACATCCTGATTGCGATAATGTTCCTACATCAAGCCCTTCCCCTAGTAGTTATATAATGCCTGAAATTGTACCCTTGAGATTCATTCATGTAGGTGCAATTTTTGCTATCAGTAAGGTAAGAAAATTAAGTTACATGGGGACAGAAGCAGTAGCACACAGATTTATCAGTTATTTCTAAATTATAAGTAGTTTATCCTTCCCTAAGAGTAGGATTTAGCAGAAAGGAAGAAGCTAGGACAGGCTTGGAAGCCTATAATGGAGAGAGATATAATAGCAAGACAAGAAGACACACAAATTCATGGCTTATAGCCCCAATACACATTTCACTTTACTTAAGAGTTTCTCCAGAGTTAACCTTGCTCTTGGTGGTTTACTACTACATTAGAGAAAAATATTTTCTTTTAAAAATTTCTGAGTTCCTTAGATTCTTTTAAATAAGGAAATGTTCTAATAATAATGGTTTTCTCTTTCCATCTTTTTAAAAAAATACTGAAATTCACCTGTTAGCATCAGTGCTCTTGAGGGTAGTGAGGGGCTTATTTAAAAGATTATAGGACTATCTTTATGATTTTCAGTGAATAGACTTACCATTTCGAGAATCTGTATATAACTGTGGAAGTGAGTATTCACTTAATGAAAAGATTAACAGTTTGAAAATCTAAAGACCAAACTGTCTTCGAATAGAAAAGATTGAGATTGAGAAACTGTGGATGAATTTCTGATTGAACTTGATGTAGTAGAGTGCTCAATTTGTGGCAGATCTCCTACTGCTTTCATTGAAACTTACTAACTGGGTTATGGGCCCATGATATAGTACCATAATTACGTGTTTAATAGTACATTTTATGCTCTGGTTTCTTCTTGAAATGGAACAACATGGAATCACCTAGCGATGATAAATTCCTACTATTTAACTTAAATCTAATTATTAAATCTAATAATGCTCTATTTTCACTCACAAGTGTAATCTATACATCTTTATATGCACATGTTATATACATATATTAGGTACAAAGACATGTATAGATGTATAGAGAAGAGGCATTTTGCCAAGTCTGAAGATCACAGCAGCTAGATGGTGCAGTGGATAGTGTTGAGCTTGAAGTCAGGGATACCCAGATTCAAATCCTGCCTCAGATACACATTTTCAAGCCTCAGTTCCTTCATCTGTAAAATGAGGAAGCTGTAAGCAAAGACTTCTAAGGACTAAGTTTTAAATATATGATTATATGACCATTTAATAAAGTCATTTAATCAGCCATGGCTGTCACTGACTTTATCTTTGAACAGAAATTGAGATGCGAATAGAGAGTCTATGTGCATTTTCCAGCTTTCAAATAAGTGAGACAAATTCAATCATTTTTCCACAGTGCTTTCTTATTTGCAAGATCAAGGAGGATCAAGTGTTTTAACAACAGGTTATGTGTTTTATTTTCTAATTTGTTTTGTTCATTTGAGAGTGAGTAGCGGCCAAGATGACCGACGTATGGAATGCATCAAATCTGAGAAAGCATTGCTCCCTGGAGAGAGTGGCTATGTATATGTGTGTATGTATCTATCCACATATAAAAATATACGCTACCAGATTATATAGCTTCCGTGAAAAGTTTCCTATTATATGTGAAAAAAACATCCTATTATACATGAAATGAACAAAGTGCTATATTCTAGGTGCCCATGTGTATGGAGGCTACTGTCTGTAAGCATCCCTCAGTGCCAAATAGTTGGTAAGACTCATCTCTCTACAGAATGCCAACTTCTCCTTTTAAGACCCACCTGTTATTTAAAATCTGCTTCCTTCTTTATGTGTATAGGTCTGGTCACAGCCATATTATCATTTACTGAGATTTCCTTGTTTCACAGAGAGGAATTGTGTCCAATGATGAGGATGATGATAGCTAACATCTATAGAGTATCTCACATTTCACAAAGTACTTTACATATATTATTCCATTTAATCCTCAAAGCAACTTTGTGAAGGGAATCCTGATGGTGTCATTATCCTCATTATGCAGTTCAGGAAACTGAGCCTGAGAAAAGGTAAATTGCCTGAACTCTATAGATAGTCAGAAGTAGACTCACATATCCTGACTCCAGGCCAAGCGCATTAGCCATTATATAACATACCCAAAGGGCATGTTATCTCTGGGAATGCCCATAGGAGTGCTTAACAATTAGACTAACATCATGGGCTCAGTTTTTGTAGGCTTCAAAGTTTGGTCTACTCCACAGCCATAGATCCAAAATGTCAGTGTTGCAAGTGTGTGCAATGATCAATCACATGAGACCAGGGTATGCACATAAGAGGGTCTGGCTGATTTAACACAAATTCTCCACTATTATTAGAAAGAAATTCAAATTAATATTTATAATAATCATGGAATATTACAACTTTATAGTCACAAAGCAATATCACCAAATATATTATTTGATTCATAAAATAACCAGGCAAGATAGCTTTATTATCTCAATTTTACAAATGAGAAAATAGAAGATCAGAGAGGTTACAATATTTGCCTAAAGTCACAGAATTAGTAAAATGGTGTAGAAGGGACTATGGCCATGTCTTTCTGACTGAGATGTCAATGTTCTTTTCATAATGTCATACTTATCTGCCAAACACAAAGTCACATGTGAAAGAGGGTCAGTAATGTTTTATTTACATAAAAGAAAATAATATCCAGATAATGAAAGTCTCCTATCTCTGGAAAATGCATATGCTATACTTGTGCTATGGATTGTTTGAGGGCAATTTTGTGGGAGATATGGCTATATCCCAAATATTTGGGCAGCAGGTACAACAATAGTTACTTTAATGGTACAACAAGGGTCATTGCCTCTCTGAAATGAATAAATAGCATTTATAACCTGCCACCAAATTGGGTGATGTTAAAAAATTGCCATAGGTATGGTGGTTTGTGCTGAGCCTATAGCATATTCTACTTCTTTCCTTTAAATCCTGTCACTAAGTCATCATTCCACTCCTTTTCTCTGAAATGTTCTGTGTGTCCCATTGTACACTACCTCTCTTCCCTGAAATGGACTATTGGGTGCACTTAGTCATGAACTTTGTGTATTCATTTGATTTTAAGTTCAGATAATATGACAGACATTTGTAGAATAGCACACAGCCCATTTGTAATCTGTCATTACATTTCATCAATTAATGATTCATAATATATAACAGACCAAGCACACAGTAGGTTGGTTGACTTTCACATAGAAAGAAAACCTGGATCGTATTAATCAGACTTGGGAAAGTGTCTCAAATTACCTTTGCAGCTTTGTTTCCTAAGAATTATATAAATTCTTCTAATTTTCAAAAGTATTTATTCTTGTTCTTTCATAATATAGATGACCTTTATCCCAACTTATATTTAAGTCATTGTAGTGATTTAGAGTATATAAACATTGGATTGGTACCTAATCTTTATGACAACATTGTACCATTTTTATTTATTAAACTTATAACTGATTCTACCATTTTGCATAAGGATTCATTAAGGATCAGATCATGAGGAAACTGAGCAATAATTCAATGGTCTTCCCCAGACCTTGTAATTCAAGAAACAGAGTTACTAAGTCTGCAAAAACAAAAAAAAAATAAATATTAGACGAGGAGATAGGAAACCCAGAGTCTAAATCTTCCATTGCCTCTAATTATTTGCTATGTGATCTTGGGCTAGTCATTAAACTCCTTAATGTCTCAGATTACTTCTCATCAGGATCTCATTAATAATGCCTTTTCAGTCTTTCTAGACTTTACTCCCTTCCATATATTCCATGATCAGTTAAACTGGTCTACTATTCTTCCTCATATATGACCCTCCATCTCCCAACTTCTGGTTCTTTTCAGTAGCTTTCTCTCATACCTGCAATGCTTTCCCTCCTCACTTCAATTTACTAATTTCCATGTTTTTTTTAAACTCATTTCAAATCATACCTTCTGCAAGAAGTCTTTCATTCCAAGTGTCTTCCCTCTAAAATTACCTTTTCATTTTGTACTTCAGTATATAGTATGGACATTACACTTATATTCCATATGTATATACAAATAGTTATTTGCATGTTGTCACTCTAATTAAAAGATGAACTCCTTGAGGACAGAAACCATATTTTATTTTCTTTTTTTGAATTCCCAGTGCTTAGCAAAATGCCAGGCACAAAAAAAGTTCTTAACAAATTGTAATTGACTGACAGACTGATAAAATGATGCAGTGAATGTAAAAGCATTTTTAAATTTACAAAATGCTATTCAGATATGAAATCTGATAATAACTGACACCTATATAATGCTTTAACATTTTCAAAGTGTTTACATACATTATCTCACTAAAACAGCATGGTACAGATCAAACAGTAGTGGATTTAGCATTCAATTTTCTATATGTATCTCTTGTATGATTCAAGTAGTTATTTCAGTTTCTCAATTTTTATTTGTGAGATGCTTAATCTTCAACAGTTGAGATTAAATACTATTAATTTTAAAATCTTGATAGAAATCCTTCTTCCTTTAGCACATACTCATTCAGTTCAGTGAAGGGTAGAAACTGCATTCTACCATATCTAATATTATCATCTTACTTTTTAAAATGTGTCACAGAGATAGGAGAAGAGAAGAGCAAGCAAAAAGGAAGTAATACTGCACTGTGAGAATGAGATATTCTTTGCAGCATCCACTGGGGAGGAAAGGATTAGGACAGTTATGTTTGTATACCTCACATGCCATTATGTTTCCCAGGTCCAGTGCATTGTCTAGATGGTCAGGGATTCTGGTCAACAGTCCAAAAACATGGCATTAAATAGATATGTTGATAACCAAACAAACAAGCAACCAAAAAGAAAAAGAAAAAAATTGGTTCTTCAGAGAAGGAGGGACAGTTATCAGAATAGCTAGCTAATGCTAGTGAGCACAAAGAGGCCAACAGTGCAACTATTGTCTAAGATCTGAAGGAATAATGTGGCAGTGATTGAATCCAGAGGGAAAAAGAAAAAATGATCCAAAATGAAGCAAAAGTATAAGAAAATGGATGTCCACAAAGGCCTAAGTTCTGTATACTGATGTTGTTCAGTGCTAACCTTGCCCACCTTAGCCTTCTGAACAAGCTTCAGCTATGGACAGTTCCTGGCTATTACTACCATTCATTGTCTGCTGAGTATTATAGTTATATTTGAATCAGTCAGTCTCATAGACCATAAGCTCCCTGGGTTCAGGGATTATGCTGTATTATACATGAAATCCCCTTGGTACCAAGGAGAAGACTACTAAATTAGTGTTCTAAAAATGTTTGTTTAATTGAGTAACATTTTTAAAACAACAGATAGCTATACAAAGATGAAAAGCCTAGGAACCGATTACATTGTAATAAGAAAAATGAATGTTTTAAAATATAGGCCAGATTTAACCATGGGCAAAATGATTTCAAAATGACCCACTTTTAAAAATTGCTGATAACAAAGTATTAGAACTGTTCAGAGAAGACCTACATAGCATCTCTTATTTTCTTTTTTTAGACAAAAACAAAAAAAATTAACTAGATTTATGTTTAACTGCTTTCTTCAATTATTTTATAAAATCTATTAATATTTTTCTGAGAGTCTTAGCAGAATAAGTTATAGTAGCTGACTATGAGAGGGTATTGTTATATAATTATGAGTGCAGTCAACCAATTAAATTGTCCATTATTCTGATCATTTATATGAATCAAAAGGAAACCGAACCTTTTGTGAGGTACCTTACAATCGACAATTATATGTGAATATTTATTGTACAGGGCAGGTATATGTACATCACTGATTGATAGTAGGATTTAGGGCCTTGGGAAACTTTAGATCTAAAGGAAAGGTGGGATGAGCATGAAGACATTCTGAAACTCTTTTACAGCACAGTGATCATGCTGATGAGGACCAGGGTATTTGAAATTCAATCGAGAGAAAGTCCATAAGTAGATAAGTACTGGGATCTTACTTCCCTGTAATAACAGATAAGTCTAAAAGTATGGTGCATCCATCTGCCAAAAAAAAAATCGTGTTGTTGTAATCAAAAAGAGGACATCCAAAACCTTTAACAACTCTACCTTCCGTATAACAAGCTGGTAATTACAAAAAAAGGTCAGGTGGTTTTGACTACTATTGGGAAAAGGAAATATAATCAAAACCGAATGGCATTGTTGATGTCATGACTTTATGATCAAGAGTTAGAAGAGATCATAGAGCTCATTAAACCCAATTCCCTTATTTCATAGATGGTTTCAGTTCAATTAAAAAGTTATGAAGGGACTTTCTTGTCTTTTTGAGATATTTTTTCTTTCAGGTCCTGTAATTTCATCAGAATGTGTTCTTTCTTGTATTGAAATTCTTTCCACCAATATAGATTGCTAATTTCACTATATTTTACAATCCAGGATTTGCCTTAAAAACTGAGAGGAAAATTGATTTTTTTATGATCACAGAGCTAATACATGTCAGAGCCAAGCTTCAGAGTCAGCTCTATAGACTGTCATTTTACCTCTCATTATGTTTGTATTATATGATGTATGTTACATATTTATAATAGAGAAGTAGCCATGGTCAGGTAGATGCGGAGCTGGCTTGAAAATCAGGAAAAACTGGATTTGGGTCTTACCTCCAACACATATTGATTGAATGACCTTGGGCCAATCACTTTACCTCTCAGGGTTCCAGTAACTCTCTAAGATTATAAATTGAAAGTGCTGATTTGCATTGGTAGAAGAATTTTCTCACTGAGTGAAATCCCTTGCCAGGGAAATAATAGGAAGACTCTAAAATAAATTTTATGTATGTATATGTTATATATCCTATATGTATATTATATATGATGTATTATCCATAACATTATTTATTATATTAATGCAATTAATATACAATATACATATTTCAGATATATGTACATATATTTAATAATGTTTGATATATATATTTATTTAAAATATGCTTATTGTATATGTATCAAAACACATATAAGACACATATAAATAATACACATATAAATAATACACAAACAATATACACATTATGTGCATTATGGTTACATGTTACATATGTGTACAATGCATATGTGTATTTGTATAAGTATATGCATTATGAAACTGAGCCCTAATATGTTTAAATGACTTTTCCAATATCACTCAGTGAGTTAGCAAGTAGAAAAAATCCAGGAGTAATTGTTCATCCCTGTAATTCCTGCTAATGGGGGACCCTAAAGCTGATGGATCACTTGAACTCAGGAAACAACAGAACTAAAACCCATTGTTACCAAACTGTTTGGTATCAATATGGTAAGTCTCTGGGAGCTGGGCAACACCTGGCTGTCTAAGGAGGGATGGACCAGAATACATTGGTAATGGACCAGAGCAAAGTTTCTGTTCAATGAATAGTGGAATCAGGCCTGTGTGTGACTGCTGCACTATCAGCCTTGGTGAGACAGAGGAACCTAGTATCAAACAAAAAAGGGAAGGGGGTATAGAGGTGGAATCCTGAATTAAATACATTAACAGAGGTATAACCTTTACATCTGCAGAGAGAATCATAAATGTGTCGGTTATTTCACCTGTCAGGGTAAAAGCAATTTGACTTTGAGGAAAAAAAAAATAAAAGAACAATTTGAGATTCACCATGTGAATTAGTGAGTTAACCAATTTTCTAGTAAAAGCTCTCTGGTGGGAGAGCACAATTTCCATTGGGATTTTTCCTGATTTAATTTATCTTGTGTGGGGTGGGGGATTGGGGAAGCCTTCCTTGACAAACCCAATCAATCACTCACAGTCACATTGGTCACATTGGTAGTCACTGAATCAGGCAGTGACAGCCAGTCCTTCTCAGATGGTAGAAGTCTAAAAGTTATATGTATTTCATGAATACTAAACAAAATATAAACTATCTGAATCAATTTTATGTAGTAGTGGTTGGTAGCAGAGAGGTTTGAGGTAGGGGACAGCACAAGACTAGAGAAAGAGACATAAATAACCGAGAAAAGAGATACATTAAGAGAGATAGACAAAGATAGAGTCAGAGACAGACATTCCTGATAGGACTGCCCTTTTTTAGCTGTTGACTATCATAGATGCTCCTTAAACCCCATCAGCCCATACATGTGTGTGTGTTTTCCTCTGAGAATCTTCATTTTTTTCCTTTTAACTCAATCTAAAAACTAATTGAAGAAAGTGATGATAATGAGATTTGAATTAAGATTTTTCAGTGTGGGAAGGCAATTTCACGAGGGAAAACTTTATCACATGTAGCAGAGGAAGCCTCACTCCTTAGAATTAAAAAGAAAAATAAATGTTTCCAAATACTTCTCCAGAAAATCAGTTTTATTAGAGAGGCATCAGCTTTCTGATTTGTACAGCTTTTGAATTATTTTATATCATTATATTCTTTCTACCATTATCTATGTCCATTTCCTCTTTATACACAATGACTAATTTTGTCTTATTCCCATTCTTCAAAATGCTTTTCATCTATTACCTTTTCTGTACCTCCTTTGTTCTTTTTTCTTCTTCTACAGCTTCTTCTATATTACCCTTGATGTACAGCGCTGTAGTTCAATTAATATAAAATGCATTTCAATGCTTTTTACATAAAGCACTCATTTGGAATTTTTTGTGACTATGCATATTGATTCCAAATCTATGAAATAATCAATATAATTTTTCAACCCTACAAGAGCTTCTGGGGGGTTAAAGGGGGAATAATTCCCACTGGAATTTTTTAAATTCAGTTTCCTTTGTAAGGAGTGGAGAGAAAAGCCTTTCTTAACAAAATTAATCAGTATTAAGTGCTTCATATATACTTAAGCCAAAAGATTTAATTATATTCCAGGTCAAAAGAGTTAGACATAGGACTAAAGACTGCTACTCCTAAAATGAGGTCAAAAAAAACTTGATCTCTCTATTTCCTCTTGAGCAGCAAATAATAGCAGCCTGCTGGGTTGGAAATACAGAATATCCACTCAGAAAAGAAAGCAAAAATATAAAGTAGATATGAACTAATATCAGCAAAAGAGAAGGAAGTGGCAACTAAGGCAACCAGGAGAGGCCTTCTTTTGAGGTGGAATATATTCACTCTTAGGGTGATGATTCAATGGAAGACTAAGAAGGAATGGTCAGACAGGTAGGAGAAAAATTGGGAAAGAAACATGATAGGAAAACTCAGGGAGAAGAGATTATCTAGGCCAAGAAGGTAAAAGTTTTAAAAGTTGCAGAAATTGCAAGTAGGGCAAGAGATGAGAAAAGGTTATCTGATTTAGTAAAAAAAAGAAAAATACACAAAATTTCAGTGAAGTGATAGGACTTAAGTGAAGATTTTAAGCTTTGAAAGATGAAATATGTAGATTGTCTCATCTGATTGTCCTACCAAAGCCATGACATAGGTAAAATCATTGTCTCCATTTTACGATGGAGGAAACTGAGGTCCAAAGAGGTGATCTAATCCAAAACCTTGCCTAAAGTGTGTGTAACCTCTAGCTGTGACACTGGAGAGGAAAGAAGACTCACTCCCAACTAGGAAAGAGGAGAAGACAAGATTCTCTTTGATCATGCCTATTTCCAGCTAGATTTCTGGCTTTGGGTGGGGTCTTCTTTGTATTTACTTACCCCTTCTTTCATCTGCACCTCTCCATTTCATTTTCTGGTTGTGTTTGTGCTCTGTTTTGGAAGAGGACCATGACATCAGGGACTTGCAGTTGACCTTGTTTTGAGAGGAGGGCTGTGCAAGGTCACCAGCCTCAATTTCTCCTCCAGAGCCATTTCTATCCAGTGATCAGATATTCATCAGGATGACTGGAGATGGCCAAGGATGTAATGGGAGACCCTGGCCCTTTTAGGCTAATGCTTTTTCAGGTTCTCACTTAGAGGGAGGTAAGGCCCATTCAATGAATAGGCCTCTTTAAGAAGTGAGTCAAGGTGATGGTATTAGGGAAGAATTTTGTCTCGGTCTTCCAGGGACTGTGTCCTACCAAGATTACCATCACAATGAAATATTGGCTCCCTTAGTGAAACGGAGGCACTTGGAAACCCTGGTCTCTTTTTTGAAAAGATGCTCTGGCTGATAAAAATGGATGGTTTTTAACAAAAATAAGATCAATCCTTATAAACTTATTTAACTCCTGTTAGAAAAGAGTTCTCTCCTCTAAGGAAGGACAGGCAAGGCAAGAGCCGAAGAAGGAAAGAAAGAGCTCATCCGACTCACAAGTTGTTGTTTATTGGGAAAAGAACAAACAAGTCATTTGAAAGATGAGAGTAGGAGGAAGAACACTGCATTGTTTTATTCTTAGCTTTTCAGCAAAAGGCTTTACTTCTTCCCCCTTCTCCACTGTATTGAGCTAAAATGGGCTTCTCTATGACTTCCAATTGCTCACCTAGAGTTGTACAGAATAAGTAGTTTCAGTGCCTCCGGTAATGATGATAGTCACCTCTGCATCCCTAAAGATCTTTTCAACTTTGGAATTCAAGTCTAGACAGTACTCTCTGCTCCTTGAGTTCATCCCTCCTTCTCATTGGGTAACTCTTCCCAGAACCTCCATTTAAAGAAGGATCCCAAGTCTGTCATCTCTTTATTTCTCAATCAGTGGCTTTCCTTATATTTCTCTATCATGCGTCCATATGAAGATCTCCTTCTTATATATCCTTTTTTCCTTTTGTGTGTTGTCTTCCCCCAATAGATTGTAAATTCCTTGAGGGACGAGATAGTCTGCTTTTTTCTTTGTATCCTCAGTACTTTTCGTAGTGGTTGATACATTCTAGGCACTTAATAAATATTTATTTACTGACTTATCAAAATCTTTAACTTGTACTGAATCCTGAAAGAATAAAAAATATAATTGATCAGAATTTTATAATTAGATTTTTATTCCCATTAAATAGAATACTTTCTATAACAACACATTTTGCCGTGACCAACTATGTTTCCAAAAGACCAATGGTGAATTATAGTCCCCCTCTCCTGATAGAAAAGTAATGGACTCGAGATGCAGAATGACACATACCTTTCTAGACATAGCCAATAAGGGAATTTTTTTTGCTTGATTGTGCATATGTGTTACTAAGGATACTATTTTTTTCTTTTCTGGGAAGGTGGGATGGGGATCAGGAGGATTATAGGGTTAGAGACTGGGTTTCCAAAGGGGGAAAAAAGAGATAAGTGGGTCATTGAAGTACTGTTTAAATGCACAGAGAAAAAAGAAGAAAATTCAAAAGGATTTAAACAAACCAGGACAGTCTGGAAAGTTACATGTTGAATTTACTATATACTTTAAGAAGGAAAAACACACTGTAAATAATAAAGATTCACAGTGTCATATGTGATCATCATTTTCTGTTTCTACCTTGTACAGAAGTACTCATTTTATTTGAAATTTGTTAAGTACAATTTTTTTTAAAAAAATTGGATACAGAAAAAGTGAGGTGATAATTATGTCTTTGGCATCATTTTAATCTCATGCAGAAATTAGCAAAATATTTTACACAAATTTCCGCAAGGATGTAGGGAGTGTGCTACTGTTTATTTGAGTGGGATGGGGTAGGTTGATGTTCTGAGTCTACCTATTAAATATATTTATACTAATTTAAAAAGTTGTTTTTGTTAAGTTGTTTATTCAATTTTTAAAAATGTCTCCATATATTTAGCTAAAAGTTTGAATAAGAAGAACAAGAGACTGAAATAAGCATCATGTAGAGTTCATGGTATTCTCTTAGATTCCCCGGAAGACTTAGCTTTTAGAGACAGCTAGAGCATAGACTGCAGATATTAATCTCCAAGTCAAGTTAGATTGTGAGGTACACATCAAACAGGTCTTTCTGGCTAAAACGTTAGTCTGTTACAAAGCTACTTTCTAGTCTCCAGGGCTTTTGAAACTATAGATATACTCTTGTTGAAAAAAGCTCACTGATCTTGAAAACATGGCTGATTAATCTACCTTTTGACTTTAAGAAAATCCTAAGGGAGAAACTCTAGAGGGAAATGAGTAAACTGATTTAAAAAAAAGAAAAAAGGTGATAAACTTGGATAAAAATCATGATAGTTTTCCACATTAGTTTCAACCAATTCAAGTAAATGTTTTTTAAGCCCTGATTATCACATTGATGAGGTGGGAGAGGAAGAGGAAGGAGAAGAGGGGGAGGAGGAGGTTGAAGAGGAGAATCATTGACACCTATATAGCTATTTAAGATTTGCACATATCTTAATATGGGATCTTAAATTATGATTAAGGGTATCTCAGTGATTGGAAAATGTATTGGTTTGGAATCAGAGGGATCAAAAACCCTGGCTCTCACCACCTGCATGACCACCTAGTTTCACTGGGCCTCAGTTTTCTCATTTGTAAAATTAGAAACTGAACTCTATGACCTCATAAATCTATCCAGCTCAAAATCAATGCCCTTCTGAATAACCTATTTCATTTAGTATAATTCCCACTTAGTTATCCCTGTCCCTCCCACCCCCTTGGGCCATTAGGCTTACAGTGAACTGAAGTACATATAGATCTACCATGGGGGACTTTATCATGTTTACTATAGAACCTTTGTACTTTCACTTCTGCAATTGATGTTGGCACATTAGTTGTAATTACCTTAACAGACTGTTTGCTTATGTTCATCATGAGCATAGGGAGACAAGAACATCTAACGTCCTATGATATTACTTTTCCTTCAATGATCACACAGTATCTACTTCACAAATTCCTTTATTAACCTCTCCAAAAAGAACCTTACAGCTCTCTTTCCATTTGGTTATGGTTAGTTTATACCTTCTTGTTTCATTTATAGGCAGACTGTCTATTCCTTATAATTGGATGGAGGTCACATTCTGTGTGCACTACCAATATTTAAATTTATCTCAATTGATGATGTAAAGCATATAAGAACGTTATTGTTCTCTACCCCTTTTACCCACTTGGGGGCTTTACCTATGTTGGAGCAGAAGGGAACAGCTTAGCTATAAACAATCTCTTTCTTTAGTCCATTTTGTTCAACCTCTGTAATGCACTTGATAATTTTTCAATTTGCATTATGGCTATCCAAAATTACTGAAGAAAGTTACACACCTTTCAATGCTATTTTCCAATACTATTTTGAAGATTTTTTAAACCTAATTCCCACTTGGTTTCAAATCTTTTGTTTAAAAATAAAAATTAACATATCTGTCCTAGGAAAAAAATGGCCTCTTTCTAGTATTTTGGTATGTGGTTTGTACTGGGAGACAAATTGATTGAGTATTCTGAATCTTGAAACTCACTGTTTCTCATTGTATTAGGAACCAGACTCTCTACCAGGAAATGGCTTCTGTTTATAGTACCTTTCTTAATTCAAGTGTTTATCAGAATAAAAATCTCTGTACCACCAATTCTTCTAATTAGCATTAGAGGCTCACCATACATTTCTTATCCTAGTTAAGATTCTGTCCTGATTTCTACGATTGGTAAAAATTCCTAAATCCCTTCCAACCCAATTTTTGCCTCAGTTCTCACCCAAAATCTTCTATTTTGTAAATTCTTCTGATCCCTCCCATTCAAACTGCATTTCTCCTACTGAAATATTACCGCTATTTTTAAAAATCATGATTTAGAAACAAAAACAACTTAAATTACAGGTAAAATATGCATGTTATGCCTCTTTGAGAGGGGGTGGAGGCAGGGAGGAGATCTATCCTAGAGACCAAAACCCAGGTTCTTTTTTTTTTCTTTCTTCCTTTCCTTTCTTCTTTCTTTTTCTTTTTGCTCAACTATGCTAGTTAAAAAACAATGCAAATCAGAGTTTGCTGGGATATCTTTTAACTCCAAGTGCATTTTCCACTTTTCAATTAATTTTGATGGTTTACTTTCTTCTTAAAACACATAGCTTTAAAAAAAAGAGAGACAAAGCAACAGAGTCAGTTACACATTTTTTTTGGTTTGTGCATTAATGAGTAGATATAAATTCTACTTTCCTCCATTCTGGAACTCTTTCCCTATAGCATAAATATGATATTCACAGCACCCACAGCGGCCATGAATATCCTGGTGCAATTCTTAATTGCAAAATGCAACAGATTCTCCACATGGAAGACAGAACCAAAACGTTTATTCAGACACCAGAAAGACAAATCCATCATAATCTACACTCAATAACAATGCAGAGGGCAACACCAGCCCCTAAACCTTCTCCCTGCTAGGCTTCCCACAGAACAGCTCCTTTAAACAAATCACAGACAAGCTCTCTCACTCACACTGGTCAATTGCCTGCTTGCCTGCATCCTTCAGTTCTGACTACTCTGACCAAATTTCTTTCTTTCAGCAAGTTTCTCCCATCACAGACTCCATGTGACTCAGACTTCCATGTGACCCAGTCAGATCACATGGGCTTATTAACGAATGGGAAAGATCTTCTCCTTTAAATTACCCTTCCATTCCTTTAAATGGGAAACTTAGAAAATATTTTTAGTCTTCATTGTTTCCTCTCTTCCTTCCAAGACCTTGGACTTGGGTTTGATAGAATTTTATAGGTTTAAGGTTTTATCTATATCAAAAGCAACAAATTTATTATTTGGGTTCCATAGTTCAATGAAGCATCTCCTGGGATTGGGTAAATTTGTAGCCTAAATTTTGTAGTATTGAATTTCTACTTGTTATCATGCTATGCTGTATTCAAGCAGGAAGATTAAATGAACTAAAATAAATACACCAATATACATTTTTTTCAATTTACTGTTTAGATGCTCTAAAAAAAGACTCAAATATACAATATATCTGCCAATTAAAAATTTAAGGTTTAGTTATTTTTCAGAAAATGTATTAATGCTTTCATCTTAAAACTTTTTATAGGAGAATAAATGTGAATTTTACTTTTTTACAATGAAAATTTTTCCTTTTATATTTCAATTTTGCCAAACTATCCAACAGAATATATGCTCCTTAGAAGCAGAAACTATTTAATTTTTGTTTTTGTATCCCCAGCACCTAGCATAGTGATAAAGACATACAACAAAATTTTAATAAATACCTATTGGGGACAATAGGTAATCATTTTTACTATTTTAAAGTACTAAGTATTTTCAGTGAGAGTCTAGACCCACAAGGGAAATGGAACTTGTTCCCAAAGAACTATGACACATGAATCCCTTTAAAGGCATCCCAAGAGATTATCAAGTCTATGCTCAGACCCTTTCAATGATGAAAAGTTAAATTGCCTATGAAGCAACATATTCTATTTTCAGACAACTCTAATTGTTCAAAACTCATCCTCATATTGAGTCAAAATTGACTTTCCTGTGACTTCCAGCTATTTGTCCCAATTCTACCTCTTGAAATTACAGAGAATAAGTCATCTCAGTACTTCAGACAATGATGGTAGTCATTTATAACCCTTTTACCTGTGCTGCATCTGATAGGTTGATTTCTTCCTCCTAGAAGCCCATACTAAGAAAGAAGAAAAGCCCACAAAACCAGGTACACATAAAGAAGAAAAGCCCACAAAAGCAGATACATATAAAGAAGAAAAGCTAGCAAAACCAGGTCCACAAAAAGAAGAAAAACCAACAAAACCAGCTCCACAAAAAGAAGAAAAACCAGCAAAACCAGCTCCACAGAAAGGAGAAAAACCAGCAAAACCAGCTCCACAGAAAGAAGAAAAACTAGCAAAATCAGGTCCACAGAAAGAAGAAAAACTAGCAAAACCAGGTACACAGAAAGATGAAAAACCAGCAAAACAAGGTATACTTTTTTCTTCCTCTTGTATAAATCGATTAATACTGAACCCAGCTTAAACAAGGTGCATTTCCCCCAATGGGAAATTTACATAGTCTTTGCATTCCTCATTGCTTCCTTTTTCTCCCTTCTATACCCAGGGCTCACATATGTAACAAATATAATCTTATAGGTGTGGGGATTTATACATATATCAAGAGAAATAAATGTATCATCTCAATCCTATAGTTCAATGAGGAATTTCTTGGAGTTCCTTAACATGAAATGAGACCAGGTTAAATGTTGCTGTTCTCCAATGCTTCCAAGAACCTCCCAATGCCACCTTGAGTTTGGCAACACGAAAACAACACCAACAAACAAACAAATGGACAGGAAAAGTAATTTGAGGGTAACAAAAGTTCAGTAGGTTGGAAACCCTTATTTGGAGATAAGTGATGTATTTTCTCTTCTTTTCAAGTCTTACACCAGCTTTCATTGACTATAGGCTTTAATTAGTTGCCTTATGTTTCATATAACTTATGGTGGTTTCATTTAACTATCTACTTGCCACCTGAATAGTTTTTTGTCTCAACTAATGTTGAAGATGACACAGGTAAATGGTTGCCATCTACCAAAATCCTTGATATAAAGCTTACCTTTCTCTGTAACCTAAATTTTGTAACCTTTGAAATTTCTACTTGCCATTCTATGCCATATTAAAGCAGAAAGATTAAATGAACCAAAATAAATATACCAACATGCATTTTCAATTTGCTTCCTAGCTGTTCCAGACAAGACTCAAACCTACAGTATGTATACTAATTAAAAACTTAATCTGTAGTTATTTTTAAGGAATTTTATAAATGCTTTCATCTGCTCCAAACTTCTTTTCATGAGAATAAATCTACATTCTGTTTTGTAATTTTAGCATGAAAAATTATCTTTATTTTTCACTTTGATCAAACTGTGCAACAAAATATCTTCTCCTTGAGAAGAAATTATTTCTTTCTTATATTTATCTCCCTAGCACCTAGCATGGTGGCTAGTATACAAAAGTGCTTAGTGATTGTTCATTAGGCACATTAGTTAATCATGTATTATATTTTACAACATTGAGTATTCTTGATGAGGGTCCAGACCTCAGAGAAATCAGAATTTGTCCCCAAAGGAAAGGGATAGATAAATGGACCCTAATATATCAATACCCTTTACAATATTCCCAAAATCATATAGGCTGTATGCTGAATCACATCCAGTGATGAGAAACTAACTTTCCCATGAAGCAACCCATTACACATTAAGACAACTTTAATTGTTCAAAAATCATTTTTACACTGAACCAAAATTGGTGCCCCTATGACTCTCAGCCTTTGGTCCCATTTCTATCCTCCAGAATTATACAGAATAAGATATTTCCATGCCTCAGGTAATGATATTAGTCATTTATCAAAACCTTTCAACCTATTCTGAATTTAGAAAGAATAGTAAGTTTTATGTTTCATCAGCATACACACACACACATGAACACACATATAATATCTATTGTGGTGTTCAATTCCATCTATCAAAATGATAAACATCACCACCAAAATCTTCACTTTCTTTCTGCCCAGTTTTTTTCCCAACCAGTTTCCTCTGACTTAAATTTCATCCCAAAGTCTGCCTGCATTAGGAAATTACAAAAAATCAAGCAGGGCATGAGATTTTGTCTTGGGATGTGTGTGTGTGTGTGTGTGTGTCTCCTATATTGCTATGTTTTTACTCCACTAACACTTTTTTAGTTGAAATGATATAAGCAAAGCCAAACAATAACAAAATGATAATCTGTTGGCTTTTTCTTCCCAGTGTGCTTTCTGTTTTCTAATTTATATTGTTGGCTAATTTTTTCTAGCACCCCAGGCTAAGAAAGAAGAAAAACCAACAAAACCAGGTACACAAGCTTTGGTTCTTGCAGAAATGGATAAATATATGACTTAATTGCTTTCTATTCTAGATTACAAAGAGGTCCACTTGTCTTTAATGGGAAATATAGATGGTCTTTGCCTTCCTCATTGTTTCCTTCTTTTCCTACTACCTACTGGGCTCAGAGGTGGCAAAGAGTATTTTATTGGTGGTGCCCACTTTAACAGCACATCAACTAAAATTGAAATGATACAGAGATTAGCCTAGACCCTGAACAAGAATGAAACTCAAATTTGTGAAGCATTCCATATTTTTAAGGAACTGTGGGCAGCTAGGCGACACAATGGATGGAGCACTGGCCCTGGAGGACCTGAGTTCAAGTATAGCCTTGGACACCTACTAGCTGCATGACCCTGTGCAAGTAACTTAACCCTGATTGCTCTTAAAAAAACAAAGAGAAATGAAACAAAATTATATAGATTAAAAATGACATAAATGAAGAGATACGAGTAGACATGCTAAATCTATCCTTTCAAGAAAGTGAAAGGTCCATAGGTGTTATACATTGCACATATTTTTAGACTTTTTCAATGTATTAATCACTTAAGCTGATTTTCCCCCTTTCTGCAAAAAATACTGTTTGTCAAACAGTTTGGTTGTCTGAGAAGGGCTTACTTCGAATAAATATGGTGATAGAAGAAACAGAAACTGTCAATCCAAATTATTTTGAAGAAAAGGATGTATTGATTAAGATTTTACTTGGATGACATGTACAAAATTCTTAGAGAGTGAGGTATATGGATAGGAGTGTACCAGAACTATGGTAAACCACGCTCAAGTGGGCCAATTGTTTGATTTTCATTGTAAGTATTTACACCTTGGAAATGAACAAAGGCTACAAAATAGGGCATGATTTATTGTTTTGTTGATTGCCTAGACTTAAGAAAGTAATGGGGGAACTGTTAATAATGAAGATTAAATTTAAAAGTGAAAAAATGATTTATTGGGATAAGCATTTGTCTATATTAAGAGCATTGAATATATTCATTGTGTGGGTTCCATAGTTCAGTGAGTCATCTCCTGCAATTCCTTCATATGAAATAAGGCCAGATTTAATTTTGGTTTTTACCATTTCCAAAACCTTCCTTAAAATTACCTAAGACTTAGCAATAGAAAAAGAAAACAAATAAACACAAAATGAAAATATGAATACAAATGAAAATAAATAAAAATTACCTGAGGGCTGTGTGACCTTATTTGGTTGGAAAAAGCTAATCTGGGGGTAAATAATAGCTTTTCTTCATCTTTTTAATTCCTATGTCAGCTTATCTGGCCATAGGCTATGGGCTTTAAGCAGTAGCCTTTTGTTACATATTTCAATAGAGTGCCTGTGCCAGTGAATTACCTACTTGCCATCTGAATATTTATTTGTCTTGACTTATGTTTTAATTACAAATAAATGAATGTCTTCTACCTAAATTTTGATATAAAACATTAGCTTTTTGTAGCCTAAATTTTGTAGCATTTGAATCATCTGTCATCACGCTATGCCATACTGAAGCAGAAATATACCAATATGCATTTTTCAATTTGGTTTTAGCTACTCCAGACAAGATTCAAATACACAGTATGTATTCCAATTAAAAATATATCGTTATCTTAAGGAAATATATAAATGTTTTGATTTGGAAAAACCTTATTGCAAGTAATAAATGAGCTTTTATAAGGAATAAGTCTATATTCTGGGCTTTATGCTTTTGGCACGAAAAATTCTTTTTATATGTTTCACTACATTCAAGTCATGCACCAGAGTATTGCTCCTTAAGATCAAAGCTTGTTTCATTGTTGTCTTTGTATCCCCAGCACCTATTATAGTGGCTGTGGTGTGAAGAAAGTGCTTAATAAATTATCGCTCAATATCAATCACTTCTATATTTACAACTTTAAGTACTTTTGGTGAGGTTCCAGACCCAAATGAAAAGCAGAAATTATTCCAAAGGAGAGATACATGGATGTAAGTTATGAATTCTCTTTCCAATATCCTCAAGAGATGATCCAGACTATGCTTCCAGTGATGAAAAATTCAGTTCTTCATGAAGCAACTAATTCCACTTTCAGACAGCTGTTCAAGAACCATTCTTGGGTCAGATTTGGCCTCCCCATGACTTTCAGCCACTGTTATGCAGAATAAGTAGTTTCAGTGCTGCAGGTAATGATGTAAGGCATTTGTTGGCTGTTTCTTCAGCACACATCCCTACACACACACACACACACACACACATATCCCTAATGCAGTGTCAAAATACCATCTGTTAAAATGATCATCACCACCAAAATCCCCATGTCTTTTCTACCCAATATCTTTCCCAGCCTTCTACAGACTTTAAGTTCAGCTCAAATCTCACCTACCTTAGGAAATAACAGAAAGTAAAGCAGGGTATGGTTCTTTTCTTGATTATTAAGTAAGCCTGTGTTTGTGACATGGACCTTAGATTACTATGTTTTGGCTATATTAACACTTTTTTGTTAAAATAATATAGACAAAACAGAATGGTCATTAGAATCTAGTAGGCTTCCTTATGGTTGATGTAGCTTTCCATTTTCCAATTTATATTTTTTCCCTTAGAACCTAAGCCTAAGAAAGAAGAAAAAACCACAAAATCAGGTACTTAGTTTTTTGGTTCTTGGATGAATGGATAAATAAAGGACTCAACTTCCTTCCATTCTGGAGCTAAAAAGAGGTTCACTTCCCTCTAATAGGAAACGTAGGCAATTTTGTATTCATCACTATTTTCTTCTTTCCCACCTCCCTCCATGTCAAGTGTTCATGTATGTGGCAATTATGAATGTAAAGATTTATCTTTATCAAAAGTAATATGTTTATCCTATAAGTTCCATAACTTAATGAAGCATCTTCTAGAGTTCTTTGACATGAATTAAGTCCAGGTTTAATTTTACCATTCTCCAATATTTCCAAGAATGTCCCTAATGTCAACCTACATTCAATAATATAAAAGGAAAACAAATGAAAAATATTGAGTAAGATTGTACAACCTCGGATGATTGGAAAACTCAAATTTTGGGATAGATATTTCCCCATCTCTTTAATTCTTCTGACAGTTTTAGTTAATTACTTTTATATTTTATAATATTTGATAGAGTGGGATATTTTTATGCTTTCAGTCCTTGGGAGCTTTTGCTAAAATATTTCCATGATGACTGTCAATTAACATGAAAATGTGTAAAGAATTATAATAAGAAGTTCATTGTAAATAAAATCTGAAAGTAATTTATTACCTTTTTTGTAGAACAAGACACTATGAAACTGGAAAAGCCTGTTTCCCAAGCTAAACCAGGTACTTTAAAGCCTGATTGTATCAGAAGTCTGTAAATAATTCAGAGTTGACTTTGGATGATTCTTGTAGAGTAAAACTATGTTCAGGCCAACCAACACAGACTTCACTACTATATGCTATATTATATTAGCTATATTTGACTCATTATAATGCCCTTGTATTCTCAATATCACTTTGTATTGAGGCCTTGAAAGCCAGTGTTGATAATATGCTTGACATCTTTTGTAAAGACATATGCTCGGGTTATCATACATCTGCTACCATGCTTTAGAAAGTTCTGACTCATAGGTGACTAAAACATTTTGGGGGAAGAATTTGAGACTGAAAAATATGGATCACAGACTTTATTATTCATCCTTTGAGAGGGGTTGAAATAGCCCAGACTGCTCAGGTGGGAAGATATAGATGACCAGAGAGCTTAGGTAACTATTTCTTCCATTCCTTTTTTGATGTCTCCTGGAGAAAGGAGGATGTGTACCAATAGGCTTAAATGAGAAAAACTGAGTAAGATAACCAAATGAAGCCAAATAATATTTAAAGCTTTTGCTAATCACTATTTCACTGTTCTAGGAACAGCATTCCTAGACAGCATTTCTCTTCAGGTCAGGATGATCTATGATCTATACAGCATGACCTTGAACATTTTTTTGAGCAACATATTAAAGCAGGCATTTCCCTAGGCACCAGAGAGGGAAAAGACTAGCAAATCTGACTTTTCCATTTGTGTGTGTCTATGTCTGCGTGTATGTGTAATTTTTTTCTTGACTGAACTTGAAGAACTCACAAGTATTGTGGAGATTCCTACTTTTTTAAAATGATAAAGTAAAAAATTAGTGGGGACAAGATATTGCTGAAGGGAGGCAGAAAATTATATGGATGGGCAGGCAGAAATAGTATAATAACCCCAGTAATCTTGCTTTGCTGTCTTGTTTTGTGCTCCATGTTTCCTTGTACTAGACTTTGGGTTCCCCAACATTCTTATGTCCTTTTTTAATAGAAAGGTTGTGATTGGCATTATGGGACAGAAAGACTAATTGATGAGATCACAAATCTACTTGGGTATAGGAGTATCAGTACAAGCCAATAGTACTGAGACAATTAAGGCAGAATCTTCTGCTCTAAGCTACTCATTTCTTGTGATGTAACTCCACGAAAAATCTTCTCCTTCTCCAGAAATAGGACCTGAAGTATTCAGTTGCTATGAATGAAGGGTGGGCCTCTGAACAAGTTTCCATACCTTGTCAATCCAGAGTTTGAAAGTTAGAAGGGAACAGGGGGACAAACTCGTCCAATCTATATACAAAAAGTTCCCTTTTGCCAACATTCTAACATTTAATCCCTCCCTATTCTCTGACCTTTCCGAGTTGACTTTTTATAGAGCTGAATTCAGCAAACCTAACTGTGGACACAGCAGAAACACTTGAAATGCTAAATTCTTCCTAGTGTCATTGCAACTTTTATTTTGTTTATCTCTGACAAATCTCAGTGAAAATGTTAGGCAATCTTATTGTGGAAAGCAAAGCAAGTATACTAACAGGAAGCAACCCACATATACCATTTCCCTCCAACACCCCCAGCTTTGGGAAGATTCACAAACATTTATTTTTCAAATGAACAAACAAGAGTAATCATGTAGGCAATGCTCAAAAAGCACTGACAGGGCTAGAAAATGATGACTAGCTAGCCATCCAAAATCACAAGAGAGCACATATGCAATCAGTGCAGAATTGTACAGATAGTAAATACAAGTGGAGGAGCAAGTGGATGGGAAAGTTAGAGGATATTCTGGTAGGTTGGTGAATGGTTCAAAGTATTTGGGGATATTTTCCTGAAATAGAAAAGTTTCTTGTCTCTGGGTGGTTAAAGGAAAGTTGTTTTTATGTGTTCCCATTGAATTTGAACACTTGCCATTACTTCTATTAAAAGAAAACCCCTGAGTTTTATCCTATGATGATATAAAAATGGGGCTGTGTGGAGGGGGTTATTTTCTCATTTTGTAAATAAAATAAAATATTATCTATGAAAATACATTACTCTATTTGCTGCTTATGCTTATGCATTGAGGATTTCTACCTTTGTCAACATGTTTTCTTGATACAGTGGAAAAAGCAGGTAAAAGCAGCTACAATTGACAAAACAGGTAAAGAAAATTGTATTTGTAAATTTTCTTTAAAAGAATAGTTTCACAATATAGGGTTGCATATATGCAAAACTATGAAAAGAGCTCTTCTCCATTGGTAATACTGAAAAAAATATGTTGACATAGTTCTAGAAAAGTTGCTAAATCATTGGAAAGTAACTAGTTAACATCAAGTACATGATTAAAATTTAAGAACCTAATGTGACTTTTTTTTCCTGAACCTATGATTTCATTGAAATAGGAAACTCCTGGTGAGGGATTGTCATCTAGCAATACAGATCAGCATGTACTCTCCAGTTTATGGAATCAGAGAGTTTCCTGGGTCAGGGAGACATTAAATGATTTATCAGAGTCAAACATCCAGTGTATGTTAGAGGCCTCTCAAAAATTTGGTTTCCTTAAACCAGTTTCAGGACATAGTTTAGGATATACATACATAGAATGCATATGGATATATCTATATGTCTGTATCAATGTGTCTCCATCAGCACTGAGTAGTTATGATACACCATAGTATTTTGGTCCATATATAACCTTCAGGGAATCATAGTGTTTTGAATTTCTACTATCATCATAAAACTGAATTTCATCTGCCTTCTTACTAAGCCAGGAATCCTGCATCTCTCCAAGCTTTGCTTGTCCTTCACTTTAGATGAAATTAAATGCTGCCTTCTTAGAGGTGGATGAACAATCCTACTGGTAAACCCTGTGGAGTTCCCATTTTTCATTTAGCAGCTTCTGAATTTCCCCATCATTCTCATCAAACCAGTCTTGGTGTTTGCAAGTGTTCTGACCCAGATGAGCAAATGCAGTATTGTACACCAAATCTCTGAACACTGCCAACTCCTTTTCTGTTTCACTGTTGCCAACTGTGTGTTGGTTCAGCTTTCACTCCAAGTGAGCAACAAGCTGGTCACTCTCAGAGAAGAGCTCTAATTTGTTGACATTGATTCTTCTGGTAGTCATTTTCCCTTGGGGTCAGAGCTTTTGATGAATGTGAATATTTAGCTTGGAAAGGATAAGTCTATGATCAGTCCAGCACTCTGCACCACACATTGCCTTTGTCATTCTCACATCTTGTCTGTCTCTTCTCCTTACAATCACATAGTCTATTAGATGCCAATTTTTGCTGCAAGGGTGCCTCCATGAAGTTTTATTGTGTTTAGGTAAGTTGAAAACAGTGTTGGTGATGAGAAGGTCATGTGATGCACAAGTCTTCAGCAGTAAATGAACATTGCTGTTGCTGTTTCCAACTCCTTTCCTCCCTAGGACTCCCTGCCAAGTCTAGTGGTCTGAGGCTACTCTAGCATTCAAGTCATTCAGAATTATAAACTTGTCCTCTTTCAGCACATTGATGATAAGGGTCTCTAGGGGTTCATAAAATTTTTCTTTGACCTCATCTGGGTTCATCATCTTCGAAAAATAGGCACTGATGATGGTGGCATGATGTTTTCTTGCAAGTGGAAATCACATTGTCAGGAGCCTGCCTTTTGGCAGGCATACTACCTTGCTGACTAGCTTAGTTTTGATTGCAAAGACTACACCAGCTTCTCTGCACTCCCTTTCACTGTGGCCACTCCAGAAAAATTTGTATCCAGCTCTGACTTCAGTAAGCTGGCCTTCATTTGCCAGCCTTGTTTCACTCAGGGCTGCTATTTGGATGTAATATCTGTTGAGGTCTCTTGCAACAAGAGCAGTTTGTCTTTCAGTTCTACTGGATTTTGTGTTGTCTTTAAGTGTGCACACATTCCATGTGCCAGTGGTGAGTGGAATCATCTTTGCAGATTTTTTGTACATTTTTTTGTGTTTTGACTGAAGAGGGGGATTACACACCTGCCACAGTAATCAGGCCAGGGTTGGGTAAGCAGACAAGTTTTGGGGCACTTATTCTAGCTCCCTTCCTCACACCAGGAGGTGAGCAATGTGACCCTTAGAAGGTTTCTCAGACACCCAGGGGGCTTCCAAATCACATTGCTGCTTCCAGTGAGAAACAACCCCACAACCCGGGCCACCAGTGCTCAGGGTTGTGACTATAGCTCCCAATGTATCCACACCTGCTTCTTCATCACTTGCCTATTGCCATAGGACTTTGAGATAGGTTTAATAGTAAAATGATGTAGGTGATGTCTTTTGATTCATGGGTAAATTGGATTTAAATGAGGTAGACTTGCATGAGGTCATCAACCTCACTCCTCCAGAGTCATCACAGTCCAGTGGCTGGACAGAATCAAGATACAAGATATCTGGTGATGGTTCAGGGGGCAGCGGATGACTGTGGCATCTTCAATGTCTAACGAAGTGCTCAGCACTCCACATAGCCTGCTTCAGCTGCATTCATGGCCGTTGGAACAAATTGTTTTCATCCACCCATTCCACCAGGGAAAGTCTTCACATGCTTGGGGTAGATACCCCCCTAACTCACCAATTAGTTTGAGACCCCTTGGTTACCCTCAACATGGTTTGGTCCAAAGTGGAGGGAGTGTTGGTACACGATTTTCTGTTTACAGATGATTGTGCACTCAATGCAACCTCTGAAGCTGAGAAGCAACAAAGAATTCTTTACTACCTATGTTAATTTTGGCCCAACAATGAACAACAAGAAAACACAGTTGTTCTATCAACCACCACCACGCCATCCATACATGGAACCATCAGTTACAACAAATGGAGAAGTTTTGAATGCTGTGTATTAGTTCATTTACTTGGGTAGAGTATTTGCCAGGGATGTACACATTGATAAAGAGGTTGATGCATGCATTGGCAGAGCTAGCTCAATGTTTGGGAGGCTCCAAAGAAAAGTATGGGAGAGAAGAGGTATTAGACTGCCTACCAGACTGATGGTTTATAGAGTCATTGTGCTGACTTCATTGTTGAATGCCTGTGAAAACTTGGACAGTTTACCAGCATCAAGCCAGGAAACTGAATTGCTTCCATTTGACCTGTCTTAGGAAGGTTCTAAAGATCCCCTGGCAGGGTAAGGTACCAGACACTAAGGTCCTTGTTCAAACTAAACTGCCAAGCATTCAAATTATGCTTCAGAGAGCACATGGGCTGTTGTTTGAATGCAAAAATGGTGCTTGCCAAAAAGGCTATTTTATTGAGAACTTGCATGGGGCAGGCAATTATATGGTAGTCAGAAGAGGCAATACAAGGACATTCCCAAAGTCTCTCTCAAGAGCTTTGGAATTGATTATGTGACATGGGAGATACTGGCACAGGACCACTCATCATGGCGTGCCCATATCAGAAAAGGGGCTGTGCTCTATGAGCAAGCAAAATTGAAACAGCTTAAAGGAAAGGTAGGATGAGCAAATTTAGAGTATCCACCCCAAATGTTCACATGGACTATCTATGCCCCATCTGTGGTAGAGCATTCCAAGCTCACATTGGTCTGATCAGCCATAGCTGGACACACTGAAACTTGACTTTATCATGATGATGTCATTTTGGTCATCTTTGAGAATGAAGGACAACAAGCAATATATAGATATAGATATATAGATTGGAAGCCATACATTTACAACTTTATCTACTTCTTTATTGATTAATCCTTCTTTCAAGTTAAAAGTATACAAGTCCCAAAAGTGTAAGATTCTGAAATAATTTTAAGAGAATGATCAGAAATAAATTCCTTTCATAGGAGCACTGAACACAGACATATGACGGCATAATGGTCTATCCTAAATAATATTTAGTAGCACATATACATTTTCTGTAAAATAACTCTATACTTTTTTATTTCAAGGGGTGGGTGTTTCATTTTTGATTACCACCTGAGAATCATAGTATCATAGATCTGCAGCCAAAAAAAGAGGTCACATGGTCCAAATTCCTCATTTTACAGAGGCCCAGTGAGATTAAGTGATTTTTCCCAGGTCACACATGTACTAATACTCAGAAGTGAGATTTGAACCTGGGACTTCTGACACTTGGGCCAGTGCTCTTTGCACTGAGTGAGAATGAATGGAATAGTTGTCCTACTGATTAGCTAGGACTGCCTAATATTTCTAGAGCCACACACAGACTCTGTTACAGATTCCCCTGGAGGGAAACATTAGAATAAGCATTGAGTCTTATTCATTTATTGTTCTCATTGATTCAGGTGATCAAGAGTTAAATGTAGCTTCTTTGAAGGAAATAAGATACCTGCCAGCAGGAATAAAATAATTATTCATGGAAATTGTTATTTCAGGAGAAAAAGAAAGAAAAATGTTATTAGGTAATTTGAGCATAATCTCTCAGGATCATTGTTCTCTTTTCTATCCAGTGTCTCAGCCAATGGTTTTGCTAAATGGCATGCTAATTTGTACCCTAATGTCTGTAGTTGTTAATGTGCCTCCCTGAGCATCTAATGTGGTAGTGTCGACACTGGAGAGATACTGGTTTATTGCGTTTCTATCCTGAATCTATAGATTGTCTTTTAATTTTGCATGTAGTCTTACCTTATCTGTCAGTTTCCCAGAAACACTATGATTGATGAATATAATGATAATGAAAAGATCTAGCCTTCAGAGAGTGTAGTTGGTTAGGTTAAGGGAAAAATCTAAAATTAAAAAATGTCAACTCAAATACTGACATGTTTCATTTCTTTTTAAAAAATTTTTCCAAGTACTACTTGACTTTCCTTCAGTCTTCATAGCCAAGCTCAAATCAGCAAGTATGCACTTTGATAAGGCTATGAAGTATTCTGCATACCTATTTTAGTTTTAATACCTCTAAACTGATTTGTTTTGTTTTGCTTTTTCACTTTGGCCTGATAAGATTACCTTTAATTTTATATGATTTCTGATCTCTTAATTTTAATTGAGTTCTATTTTCTTTTATATAAGCCATGTATCACAATTAGTAATACGTAAATGAACAAAGAAGGATTAGTTTGTAAACCTCTCTTCGACAAGAAATCAGGCTTAACTAAGAATGTTAAAAATTAGATATGAATCCAATTTAATTCAATCCTATTAAGATTTATTAAGCACCATGATAAAGAGGAATATCCAAAATTAAAAACAAGAGCTTGTTCCCAAATAAAATTTTACCAAAATTCTGCTTTGTAAAATATTCATATTTTGTCTACTTTTTTATTTCATGATTTCAAAATTCTGATCATAATTGTGTGGTTGAATAATCAACATGTTTTGACTGTGTATATGTGGCCTATTATCCCCTTTTCATTGATTTCTATCTGCAAAGGACTTTAGGGAACACCCTAGTCCAACCCTTTAGTTTTACAGATAAGGAAACTGATATCTAGGTTAAGGAAGAGATTTGATTACATTAACGAAGGTAGAGCAGGAGCTAGAAGACAGGTCTCTTGAAGTCTATTGTCTCGTTCCAATATTCCAGAATGCTTCGCATGATATTGATTATGTTTACGCTTTCACAGCAAGGCAACTACAGAAGGTTGAGGGTTTTTGTTTTTGTTTTTGTTTTTAATGTTTAACTTATTAGCCCTTTCCTTTTTATTTTATGATTTATTTTGGTTAAACTCTCTCACACCATTGCGATTTCTTTCTATATGATTCTGGAAGTATTAAATAATAGAATATCAAATATCAATCACTTGTCAGTATACAGCACTGTGTCATGGTACTGAGGGAGACACATTATTAAACCTTCTCCCTGCTTCACAGTTTTCAGGCAGGTTGGAGAGATAGTAATGGCCAAATTAGTAGTAATCCCAGACAAAGTGGAACTACTGTAGAGTGATCAGAGTATAGAACTTGATTTCGGGAGACTTCACTTCTAACCCGAGGGAAGCCATTTGTTAGCCATATAACCTTAAACAAAACATTTTTTTCTCCTCTGCATCTCAGTTTCCTCATCTGTAAAAAGAGGGAATGAATTAGCTGGTTTCTAAAGGGTCTTCCAGCTCTAGAAGGCTAATATTCTACTATATTTGGCTCATCATGGTGTTATAAAATGGTATTTGTAATTCTTTCTTACTTAGAAGTTTAGTATAAACCTTAAAAAAAATCAATACTCTTGTTGGCAAAGATTCTGTTCTTTTAATTCCCTAAAAAATAAAATCAGGTGTTTTTCATAGTGATTTTTATTATTAAGGTAAATAAGATATGAATATTTATAATAAAAGTATCCACAGTGTACTTCAGAAGAACAAGTTAATTTTTTGAATAGCAAATGAATGATTTGAAGTCCTGTGTGAGTTCTCATTCATTGATTGTGTGTGATATTTTTTTGGTAGATGGGGAGGCAGGGAGATGGAGTGAGAAGTGCGCTTTCTTTGAATCTCATCTTAGGGACTTCATTCACCTTCCATTCCCCTCAGGAAGAAAAAGGAAGAAAGAGGGAAAGAAAGAAAGAGAGAGAGAAGGAGAGAGAGAAAGAGAGAGAAGGAGAGAAAGAGAGAGAAAGAAAGAGAGAAAGAAGGAAAGGAAGGAAGGAAGAGAACTTCGGTCATTTATTCAAAACATGCGCTATTAATCATGATGTTAAGCAAATCTTTCACATGTACTAAAATGCACTAATCAGTTCATTTGTGACTGATCTTTCTCTATGACATAAGTGTGCTTACATAACAGGAAATTAAAGTTAATTCTTCAATGCTGGCAGCCTTTTCTTTTCAAACGCTTGACTTGCAAAGGATTCATATCTAAAAATAACTGCCACCAGTTCTGCTCATGGGAATCACTGAAGAGCTATTAGGGAATATGTTGGCTAAGAAACAGGGAAAAAGGAGAGATATAAAAGTAGGAAGCCTTAGAGGAACTGATCCCCAAGTACAGGGGTCTAGGTAAGAAAGGATTGCATCTATAAATAAAGGCTCCTTCCCTAAAATATCCTTCCCCATACTTTCTGAACTTTATAATTTCTCTTTGTGATAATCACTGCTTCAAATTTTATCACATACTTCTTCTATTAAACATCTCTTGGAAGCACTTCTAAAAAGACCAAAGGACTGTCACATATTATTATGATTTAGTTTACGCTGGTTTCTAGACTAAGGGTTCTTAAGGTGGAGTTCATGGTCCCAAGAGGTCATATATAGGGGTGGTCTGTGAACATGAATGAAAAAAACTTCATTTTTTTCAGTAACCTCTAATTGAAATTGAGCATCTGTTTCCACTGTGAATGTAGACAGCCAATCATTTTTCTGAAGAGGGATCCATAGGTTTCACCAGGCTACCAAATGATCCCATGACACTCTGGCCAATAGTGTCAATAACCAAGAAAGGGATAGGAAGTGTTTTCAACTTTTGCTCCATTTTCTTTGACTCTGGCTGCTAGAACCCAGGGCTCCAGCTGGGATTACTAGTAAAATATAGTTGAGCCACTCTGTAGTTTAGATTTTGTGAGCTTCCATTCCTTGAGGGCTAACTACCATTGGAAATATTATTCCTATAGGAAAAAAATATACTAAGTAAAAGTAGCTGATTTACAAATGAAATTTTAAAATGCAATCTATCTGTAAATTAGGAACTGCCAGTAATGTATATACAATAAACATGTAAAAGAAGTGCTAATTTTAGAAGTGAGAACTGATCCAAGACAATTCTAAAGGACTTATGATGAAAAATGTTATCTCCAGAGAAAAAAACTGATGGACTCTGAATGCAGATCAAAGCATACTTTTTTCTAGTTTTCTTTTTATTTTTTTTCTTTTAGCTCAGTTTTCTTTTTTCACAATGTGACTTAAGTGGAAATATGTTTTACATGACTACACATGTATAACCTATATCAAATTGCTTATGTTCTCAATGAAAGGGATGATGGGAGAAGGGAAAGGAGAGAATCTAGAACTCAAAATCTTTTTTTTAAAAAGGTTAAAAACTGATTTTACATGTAATTGGGGAAAATATTTTAAATCATAAAAAATAAAATGCTAGGAAACATTTTCTTCTTATTTTCTTCCTTGAACAAGTTGAACATCAAATAAAAGAAACCCCAACTATAAAAGAGAGTAGTAACTTTACATCATATTTAATACGTTTATTGTAATGTGGGTGCACATGCACATGCACATGCATACATACATATGCCTACACATGTACACACACTTACGAATACATACATATGTAACCTATGGCCTAGAGCAACTCTGGATGAAGCTGAGCCCTCATTTTTGAGGCTTCTAAATAATCACACTATTCAGTTCATGTCATGTTTCCTCTTCCCCCAATCCCCAACTATTCTTTCCCCAGGTAACATCTAAATTTGACTCATTTTTGCCTGTTCCCTAAGGGTATACACTTTACAGCTAACTAATACCTAGGCATAGAACACTGAACATTTAGTGATATGTTATGGGAGAAACATATCAGCTCTTAGTTCACATGATGGGTAACTGTTTCCAAATATATATTAATCACAATGCAGAAATTATGGAGGTGAAAACATAGATCATATTCTTGTGCTCAGGCATAGGTTTAGGCCACAGAGACTAGGATTTTAGCAAGGTTTCCTATAAGAAAAATTACATCAGAATGACAGAGAAAAAATTTCTTTATATATTGCTATCTTCTTACATTTCTTTTAGGTAGGTCTATCATCCCATTCTTCCTTGAATGTCATAAAGTTGAAGAGTCTTAATCAGAGTCATAATCTCACACATCCCCCAAGGAAAGAAACTTCATCAAATAATCTCTATAGGTAAAATAAGTCAAGCTACAGATTAAACTATATTTGTAGGGTCCATAAATAGACTGATTAGGAGGAGAATTTACACATCACCAAGAAGTCAGGAATAGTTGAGATTTTTCCTCTGGCTTCTTGTCTAAGTTATGTTTTAGGCTCTTAAGTAACTTTTCACATCCAGTGGAACAGGATTTGGTCCAATGAGGTTAATATTAACCAAACTACAGGAAGAATGGGCATAAGTCTCAAATAATACACAAAAGAAATTTAAAAATTTCTATAAAAAGTGACATATATAGTGATTTTCTAGCCTTAAAAGCAGTGTCAGGAAGACCAGAGCTCAAATCCTGCTTCAGACATTTACTAACTGTGAGTGAGTTTGAACCTTTAGTGAGTTTGGAAAATGGAGAGAATGATATTGTCTACATCACAAGGCTGTTTTGAGAGTCAAACAAGTTAACATATGTAAAGATCTTTACAAACCTAGTGCTATATAAATGCTTGCTGTGATTACTATTTATTCCATAGATAGTTACAAAAAGTACTCGTACCTGAGCCCATAGTTAGTCTAGAAAACTCACTCTAGAAGGCAGCATATTCCTCTCTATATAGACATGTACAGTTGCTTCTAACTCATAGTCCTGTCATAGGGTTAAGACTATCTCCAATCAGGAAAAGAATTCAGGGTTGTTAAGGAACCCTATACCTCTTTGAATGAACCTAATTATTTTTTAATTTATCTTCCCCACTACTACATGACCTCCTGAAGGGAAGGACTATTTTTGCCTTTCTTAGTATCCCTAGTAGCACATAGTAAGTGCTTAATCAATGCTTATTGACTAATTGGTGAGCTCCATCTCCCCAGGGACCTGTATAGTCCTCCAGATTGTAGTGCTGATGTAGTTTTGAGGTCCCTGGTAAATCAGGAAAGAACTGGAGGTGACTGGACTGTTATCCCGCTGCTGTTGGAATTATAGAATCTACATAACTCACAGAACCAGTGAAAGGTAAAATCCAGTCTTGCTTCTCCACATAATATATCTCTGCTCTTCATTTCTGGCCTTCACAATTCCTAGCTTGAACCAAGAATTCCTCAGTATGAGCCATGAGCTCCAGCTTTGCTCCCCTACTCTTGAGATTGAGATCTGTCTTATACCTTCTGCTTGCTACCAATCCTGTTCCCGTTACTTCTATTTCCCCTCTTTTTAGGAATATGTGGGATGTAATAGCAATGAAATAGCCAAAAATAGTATGTTTCTGTATTAGTTAATATATTTTGAGGTCCTAAAAAAAAGTCCCGCCCAGACTGTGTCTAGCTGGCAAAACTTTCCTTCAGATGGCTGTGAAGACCTAGTGACTTTTTGAGGCTAGAGATAAACACACATTCACAAAAACACTCACATGCATGTCCATTCTATTTCCATTCACTTTTTCCACCATCCTTTACACTATAGCCAGCCACACAAATTATACTTAGAGAAAACACTAGAAAAAAATGTAGAGGGAGGGGCAAAGGTTGTTGTCAGTGTTGTGGTGACCAAAACTTAGGTCCCTAACTCACACATGTACACACACACACACCACACACATACACACACACACACACCTGTGACTCCATCAGTAGAGAACACTCATTAAATAACTTCCTCTATCAATGTAGATCAACACCTTCTTTGCAATTTATAGTATTAAAGTAGTTGCCTAAGATACTAAAAGGTTAATTAACTTAACCAGAGAAGCATAGCCATTAAGAGTCTGAGAAAGAACCTGAATACTAATTTCCCAGATTAAGATTCTAGCTTTCTTATCCTTTAGTTCAAACACATTAAAGAGCTCTAGATTGGGGGTGGAAAGCGGGGAGAGCAGAGAATGGGGGCAGGGGAATGGGGACTTGGATTCTTCCTCAGGGTTTGCTGTCTGCTTAACCAAGTGATGTAACAATCCCTCTGGGTCCATTTCATCATCTATATTTATTTATCATCCATAAAATATATTTATCCTCTATAATATTAGAGTATGGCAATAGATAGTTTTTTTGTTTTTCTTAGAACCCTACTACCTTAAAATCCTATGATATAGCAAAAGTAAGAAGTAATAGCAATACATAACTTAGTTTTATGTCCCTTTTGGCTATACTCTAATCTTGCTCCTCTATCTCTTTTTCTCTTGCATTGTTAGGGAATAAGATCTTCTAGTGAATAAAATATTCTTTTCAGTAATATTATCTATATATGAATAACCAGTTTTCTAAAAATCAGAACATAATAAAATATATTTGTCTTCAAATACTACTGTTAATATCTACCTTTTATGTAATGATGTTTTCCAATTTTTTTCTCGTTATCCTCATTACCACCCTGGGAGGTAGGTCTCATTATAAACCCCACTTAACAGATGAGAAAACAAAGGTAGGCAGAGGTTAGGTAACTTGTCAAGGGTCACATAACTACTAATTTTCAGAAGCAGAAATTGAACTCAACTTTTCCTGACTCCAGGTCTAGTATTGCATTTATCGAGCCCCCTAAGCTTCATCTGCATTTAAAACTATCTGGCTATGTTAAAAATTCTTTTAAAAAGATAATTGTTAATAAAAAGTTATTTCAGGAACTTGTATTGCCTCAGAATCCCTGTGATTAAGATATTAACTGTCTTCTATGCCATAAAATGCCAGATAATGAAGAATTTAAACATATAATCTGAAATAACATGTTTTGAAAATATCAGTGAAACCTTATTTTGATGGTCATTTTGGTCAAATTCCTGACCAGATTTCATTCTAAAAATTCTGGACTGATCGTTACTAGATCTGACCAAAGTTCCTCTCCCAGTCAGATGGTAAAATTAAACTGCTTTTATTCATACATTTGAAAAGAAAAAAAACACCCTGCAAATATTAAAGTACCTTTTCGAAAAGTTCTGAAAGGACCACAGGCTGCTATTTGCTGCAACACTGGGAAAGGGTTTGGGTGTGGGAGGAGAGGGAGGCATTACTTGGTGTGCTTTTACACAGTGAAACATAAATGACAGTTTGACTCCAAAGAGCAGACTTTCAAAGACCTTGAGAGTAGGGGATCTCATTAAGATTCTCCAGTTATTTTATCCCAACTTACTGCCTACCTCAGTAAAACTCTTCAGGGGAAAATAGCATAGAAGGAAGTCAAAATATACAGCCTACTGCTCATCCTCATACATGTTTAGCCCCATTTCTGCCTTCCCTAAAATGTCAGAAATAGGAACTATAAAGATCAGACCTTACATCTATTGCTAGAATATTAGAGCATTCATTTTTTTTTACCTTTTTTGTTTCATCTATCTTCTAGATAAATCCAATATACCTATATTTTGTGTGTGCCAAGTTGAAACTCTCTTTAGGAGAAGGTGGAGGACTGATTTTTATAATACAGAGGTAACCAGAGGGAGCTATACAACAAAATATATAGATAGAATGTTTGAACAAGAGTCCAGAAGACCTGAATTTAAATCTTGCCTCAGATACTTACCAACCTCTGTTTCCTTACCTGTTAAATGGATATTCTAATAGCCTCCACTCCCTAAGTAATTATGAGACTCAAATGAAGTAACCTACCTAAAGTATTTTGCAAGTTTTAAGCATTACATAAATGCTGACTGTTAAACCGATACTCCAACTGATGCTAAATGTACAAGGATGAATAATTTTTATAAATATGCTAATAGTATTTTTACCCACAGAAATAAATTAGATTTGCCGAAAGTAAAAAGGAAAGTAAACATGATTTATTAGAACATAGATTCATTCAACTGATATTTCTTAATCATATGTTAGGTGTTATATCCTGGAGGAGAAGCAGAGTTTAGAAAAGTCATATTCTATGTCATGTAATAATAATACCTCATTTACATTCCACTTTCAGATTTGCAAAGTGCTTTACATACATTATCTCATGTCATCTTCAGAGTCTGTGTTGAAGGCTCAGGGAAGACAAAAAGAAATGACTTGCTCATCATAGTAAAGGTCTGAGGAAAGTTTTAAATTCACTTTGTCCTGACTCTAAGTGCAACACTATCCACTACTCTAAACCATCTCAAAAAGACAAAAAGAGAGATAGCTATAGCGATGAAGAGCATGGGTGTTCCTCAATTCTAAAAACTCTTGCTACCTAAAAATTCAGAGTTGGGAGTTAATCAGTGTGGAAAATCATAATTATGCAAATATATCTTGGGTCCTCATTCCATTACATACTCTCCTATAGACGAAGCAGTACCTTAAAGTCAAATAAACAGTATTCGTTCAAGTAGAATTACGTAATATAGAAAATTAGGCAATAGAATCATCCAAAGCTCTGTAAACAAAATTCTTATGGAGTAAGGAAGCTATCTTTCCAAAGTAGGGAGGATAAAGTCAGGGGAAAATGCAACAACTGTTTGACTTCTCTTAGTTTGGCATCGGTAAGCATCATGGAGAGGTACTTCACCTTGCTGATACCAGGAACCCCAGGCTTCTGCCTTGACATCTTTTGTTTAGGGATACTATTGTAGGTAGGCTCATCCACATAATTACTTTTCTTTCTTCTTCACTAAATGCAGCCTGATTGGGTGTTCTGTTCCAAACTCTGACTGCTCAGTTCTTGAAACCTCCTGCTTCCCAGAATCATCCAGAGATCTTGTCTGATACTGTCATTCTTTTCTGTACTCAGAATCACAGCCTACTAAGAAATAAAACCCATACGGACCTAATCACCATAAATGAATTCCTAGGAACACCTTTCCCCTTGAGCTATTTTTGTCTCTGTTTCTCTCTTTCTCTTTGTGTCTCTCTTATGACACACACACATATGTACATAAAGATAAGTACACATTTTTGCATGATAAGCAAAGCAGAGAGCACCATATAGTTTTAAAACCAAGGGCAATATGAAGTCCAGGAAAGAGGTTAATCAAGGAGAATAATGAAAGGCTTCTGTAGGAGGTAGCATTTGAGGTGGTCTTTAAAAGAGATTTAAATATGCAACAAAATGAGCAAAGGACGGTGTTTCAGTGATGGAGGTATGTATTCACTGAACAAGCATGTATTAGTTACCTACTGTATTCTAGCCACTGTGGCTGGTGCTCTGTATACAGAAAGAAAAATGAAACAAGTTCTGTCCTCAAGGAGCTTACTTTTTATTGGAAGAAGCAGCATATATACATACTCTCAAAACTGCAAGGTCCTGTACAAATGTAATGCATCCTAATCATCGTTTATATTTGAAGGGACACCTACATTTTGCTTGACGGGGCCCTGGGAATCTCTGAAGTCTAGACTCAGAGAATGTTAGAGCAAGAAGAAAACTTAGAGATCATCTACCCCAGCTCTCTCATTTTGTAAAAAACTAAGAGGAGAACTAGAGAGGTTTCAAAAGCAGTGAGGTTCCTTATATGCATGTATTATACAGTGAAATAAACTCACCATGTAAGTAAATTGCTAGCCTCATCCCAAAGTTATTAGGTAATTCATGCCTGAAATGTTCTTAGCATACATGTCTTAAAAAAACAAACAAACAAACAGAAGCACTGAATTTTATATGAAGCCCTTAAAAGGATATATTCTATAGTGATAAAGAATGGAAAGGGTGGGAGAATGGTAATCCATAAGAAAAAAGGAAAGGCAAAAATAAGTCTAACTTAACAGCTGTTCCTGATTATCTTTTTCCCAAATTTTCATAATATTTAACAAAAAAGACTTTACTTTGCCAATTGGTAAAAATTGTAAACTGTTGCTTATTCATTACCTTTAATGAAGGAACAATATATTTGGGATAAATCATAAATCAGGATATTAACCAAATGAAAAAGGCAAACTGCAGTTTCTACTTAGTGATTATTTGTAGTTTTAAATGTTCACTTATAATGAGGAGAGGCATTTAGATACATTTAGATAGAAGTGGAGGGGGTGGAAAGTACTTCAATACCACATAAAGAAAATTATCTTTGACCTAAAGGGAAGAAAAACATTATTTTCAAAGCAAGAAAAAAAGTGCAGAGAATCATGTTTCTAAAGTGAAAAATAGGAATGATTTTTAGATTAGCATTTTAATGATTTACTTTCATTCCCACCTACTTAGTTCAGACTATTAAATGAGAACTAGCAGGGTTTAGTGTAATAAAATTCCTTTCCTCAGTAGAATTCAAAGATATATTTCACATTGCCTTCCTTTATCTATAATAAAACAAAACAAAAATAAAATAGAAGGAAAGGAAGGAGATTGAAATGGAGAGAAAGGAAGGAAGGAAGGAAGGAAGGAAGAAAAAAAGGAAGGAAGAAAAAGAAAGGAAGGAAGGAAGGAAGAAAAGAAAGATAAAAAGAAAAAAAAGAAAGAAATAAAAAAGATTCTCCTCCAGATGGTGGGAGGTGGACATGGAACACTACACATTAGGGTTAGGGAGAATACAAAAGCAACTGAAAAAAGGAAATAGACAACAAAATACTTCCTCTTGGGTATCTAACAATTCTATTATGATCTCAGTAACTCTAAGTAGCTCCTCTTTTTAGAGGCGGCTAGTTAGCACAGTGAATTGAGTGCCAGGCCTGGAATTAGGAAGACCTGAGTTCAAATTGTACCTTAGACACTTATTGGCTGTGTGACCCTGGGCAAATCACATAACCCTGTTTGCCTCAGTTCCTCATTTGTAAAAAGAGCTGGATATGTAGAACCTATACAGAATTGTATGCTGTCGTGGGGAGGGAGGGGGGTAGTGGCGGGGTATGTGTGTGGGGGGGATAAAATCTTAATTTTAAGGTAGTGATTGTAGAACATTAAAAAAATAATAATAATTAAATTAAATTTTAAAAAAAGCTGGAGAAGGAAATGGCAAACCATAAGAAAACCTCAAATGGGATCATGAAGAGTGAGATATAACTGAAATGACTGAACAACAATTCTTCATGCTTAAATGTTTTAATTTCTTCTTACTTGATATTAGAATCTAATTTGATGATTTAAACAGATACACCCTTAAAATGTTGCATAATAAAGTTGTTCAATTATTTTTCCTAAAGTACAACTGAAGCTCAGCTGGGAGTGGGGGATGGGTGGTTACTGTGGATAGAGTACTAAGAAGTCAGGAACACCTGAGTTCAAAACTTGTCTCTAGATTTGTGGCCCTGGGTGAGACATTGATTTTGTTTAACCTCAATTTTCTACATCTTAGAAATGGGAATAATAGTTCCTATAGGGCAACAGTGAGAATAATTTGAGATAACTTGCGAGAAATACTTTAGTGTGGATTTAAATAGAAGGCTTGGGTTCAAACAAGTAATACTAAGCATGCTCTTCTTGTTTAAAAAAAAAAATCTTGAAGGAAAATGTTGCTTTGAAATCACTTGTGAAAAAAAGCTGAGTTCATAGCCTTGGTAAGAATTCTTTCCATGCTACTCAAATATTTTCGTCCTTAATTCTTGATTTTTGAAAACTTCCATGTTAGAAGGTCATATATGAATCACTAGGTACATCAGATTCTTAGAATTCATTTATTTTTTTTTTATTGTTCAGCATTTAAGACATTGTCACAAAGACTTTCATACAATTATACTCTGCCGATTCTAAATTGGTGAAGAGGGAAAATCTTTATGTTCTGATAACAGAATGTTAGGGAAATTTTAAGTGGTTGAAAAAAATAATCTCAATGTGAATAAACATGGCAAGACTAATTTGAGAAGCAAATATGTGCTACATGAATATCAGAACGGGGTGGTGCAGTGGGTAGAGTGCTAGGCCTGACGTCAGGAAGATTCCTATGTTCCAAGCTGGCCTCAAATACTATGTGACCTTGGGCAAGTCACTTAACCCTGTTTGCTTCAGTTTCCTCCTCTGTAAAATGAACTGGAGAAGGAAATGGTAAATCACTGCAGTATCTTTTCCAAGAAAACCCAAAATGGGATCGTGAAGAGTCATCCATAACTGAAAATGATTGGACAACAATAAGAAAACATCAGAACTGAAATCTTGAGTTCCAGCTCTTCAATACGGTCATATAGTTAAGCTCTAGTTGATCAAACCAATCACATATGTAGTAGCATCTAACTGATCCACACTCTCATAAAGAGTCTTTGACTGGCTTGAATTATGACTTTATTTTCAAAATACATGCTGGGTTATTGTTTAAGTAACAATTGGATTTCCAACTTTTCCATTTGTCTTTTAAGTTCATTCACGAACATTAATGAATATTACTAGCTTCCTGTTTAATATCTTTTTTCAGTTGCTATCACTGAAATTTGAATCTAACTGAAATGTTTTTCTTTTTTTTTGTCATTTTCTTTGTTCTTTTTCACAACATTCCTGTTTCTAAATAAGTGGTTGCAGAGATCAAAGAATCAGGTAAATGTTTGCTTTTCTAAAGGATAGAAGAGAGGAAAAAATTCTAAGGTTGATATATAGTCATGTCTTTTTCTAAAGAATAAGAAATATTTGGGTATATTAATGAATTATTTCGTATATTATGCTTAGGGAATATGATATTCAGCTTTTTATAGCTGATCAGATAGTAACTCATTATGATTGCCATAGTGATTTCATCTTTTGTCACCTGCCCTACATAAAATATATATTAGTGACCTCGTGAACCTTTTTGAGAGTTTATTTGTTGTTGAGAGAATATGTAGATATGTGATCAGTGATCATCGTTAATGTAAAATGAATCAACTAAAGCTCTGATGCCACATGATAATAGATCTGAAGTTATTATTATGTGGGTGTATTCAGCCCCATCCAAGTGAGTTTAGTAAAGAGCAGAATCATCTCATTTTACAGTCTGACTATTACATGGCTCATCAGTACACATGTATGTATCTTCAGTGCCCAAATCCTCTAAGATGGAAGTATTATTACTCGAAAACCTAATTTCTTAAACCACTATGTTATCTGGCTCAGTAATCTCAAGTCCATGTTGCATGGTTATTTTGGCTGCTACTATTTATCTATTTGACTAATATTAGAATAGATTAGATTAGATTCATTCAATAATGTAAGACTAAGAATTACTTTATTTTTAATTTTATATTCACTTTCCCTTGCATAACAAATTGCACAAAGAATACATTAAATAAATATTTTAATTGAGATAAACACATTTCATAGTTTAGAAGTGGAAGGGCTCTTAGAAGTCATCTAATTCAATGCCTTCATTTTACAGAGGAGTGAGTATCCCAGAGAACAGTAGGGCATTTAAAAGGTTATATCAGGGTTAACTCAACTTTTCTAAGTAGTCCTGAGAAAGTTAGTTAGAAATGCTTTTGCAGAGCTAGGCTTCTGGGAATTTTCTCTGTTGACTTTACTGAGAGAGACAGAACCAGTGAAAGTCTGGGCCATTGTTCTATACCTGAGAGAAAGATGAGTTAAGTGCTTCATTTCACCAACCCACCAAAAAACATGCACAAAAGGCCTATGAAGTCCAGGGAACCCATAAGTGGAACATAGAAGTAGAGCACTAGTCTTCCTTCATTGAAAGACTTTGGCTAAAGAGTCAGAAATCCTGGGTTCAAATCTGGCCTCTGCTTTTTGCTGCTTTAGGCAGGTCTTTCTTGGGTCTCTATCTCTTCATTCATAAAATACATTAAATTAGGTAATCCTTAAAATCTTGTCCAGCTCATGTGACATCTCCCTTATAGCTAAAACCTTTAGAAAATGCCCATCCAGGTATTTAAGTGTGTCTGATCTTCAAGTAAAAAAAATGTAATTTAAACCATATATATGTTTTTATATTCCCTAGACAAGAAAAAAATAGAAAAATCCGAAAAAGAAAGCAAAGGTAAAGATCACAAGTCTTAAATACATGTGTATCATATTATCTGTCAGTGAAAATATAGTGATAATAACTGTTGATGCCAGACATTATGCCATTTTAAGGTATTTGTTTAAAATATGAACAGTGACTGTGGGATAACACTGATTACAATTATTGACATTTGTATAGTATTTTATATCCATTAATTTTCTCATTTGAGCTCCCTAGGAACTAATACCTCCCTATGAAGCAGATATTATTTATTGTATTTGCATTTTATCAATGTGGAGACTGAAAGTTAAAAAGTTCATGCAGCTAGTTTTAAGTGTCAGAGGCGGTATTGCAGCCCAGGCCTTCCTGATCCCAAGTCCAAAATTCTAGTCACTCTGAAGATGGCACATATAAAATGTTGGTGATAGTCACAGAGGTCAGTAGTTTGTTATAAAGTAGCATGCCCTTAATATCCCTAAATTTTCATTAAACATATGAATTTCCTTTTATCCAATGCCATATGTTGTATTAGAAATATCACTGGCCTTGGAGTCAGAAGACCTTGGTGAGTGTCCTCTGAAGGAGGCTGAAGCAGGCTCTGTGGAGCACTTAGCACTTTGTCAGACATAAAAAAATTCAAGGTCATCCACTGCATCCTGGGCCATCACTACTCATCTAGATTTTTGCCTTACCACTGGACTTCAGTGACCCTGGAAGAGAGAGTGAGGCTGACAACTTTGTGCAGCTCTGCTTCACTTAAATCTAATTCACACATGAGTCAAAACATCAACTATAATGTTATTTGGTCCTTTACAAAAAAACAAAAAAACACAAATAGCATGGGAATTTGAACAAGTGTGTTAGCCCTCACAGTTTTTTGTATTTCTTTTGGGGGGAGCGCAGGAGGAGTGGTCCCTCGGTCTTCCCCTACTCACCTGTCTGCTATCCCTTAGATGAAAGTTCATGAGGTAGAAGTTTGTGAGGTAACAGTTTCTGAGATGAAATTTCTTGAGGCCGAGGCCACTTCCCAATGGAACTTGCCCTTTGTTGGTTCAGTGCAGTCAGCCTAGGGGTGTCTACATTTCACTAAGGTCAAAATTCAGCCCCTGGCGACCCTGAGTTTCCTGAAGTCCTCTTAAGTTATCTTAGAAGGACTTATTACATGAGCCTCAAATATGTATCTTCAGTACACAAAGCCTCCAATATGGGAATATCATTACTTGAAAATCTGATTTCTTAAAGCACTGTTATCTGGCTCAGAAATCTCAAGTCCATAACTGCTTTACTCCTTTATTTTTGTTGCTCTGTGTTCATTTTGTGGTGATTTTCTATCTGTTTTTGGAGATCTGGAGAGCCTGGAAATTTCTGACCTACTCAACCATGTAATGTTTGAGTTTTCTACATTACAGAGTTCTTATATGAGTTGTGCCAAAAGTCTTAGTATAATTTTAAATTATTAAAGCTTAAAACTTCACTAATACTTTTGGGACATCATGAATGGATCAAATAAATTTACAGATATGAAAGCATTTTGTAATTGAAAAAGCATTATATACATGTAACCTGTTATTATTTCCAGAGGAAATAGGAATTAATATTTTGACATTGTCTTCAGAAACTTGAGTTCCAACACTTAGAGGCTAAATAAACGTTACCTCTATCCTAAACCATTTTATTTTGTTTCTATAGAAAAAACAGCTCCAAAGAAGCAGATGAAAGAGCACAAAGGTAATAACAGAATGATTGGAGGGTTTGTTAGAAGCTCAGCAGGAAATTACTACATTTTATGTCTCTTTGCAAAAATAACTCTGCATTTAATTATGTATGTAATGTGTTATCCGAATAAAAAACATGCCATAAGCATGGTATATAATGCATGAAGCCTGATTACACAAAAATTCCCCCATTTACCTAAAGGTTAAACTGTTGTCAGTAGTATGACTAGATCCATAGTCCTAGCATTGCAAAATCAGCACTTTCGAAGGGATTTCCATGGTCCCATGTAGAGATATTCATTTCTAATTGACACTTACCTGTCGATATTGTTGGGGTTGTTCAGTCATTTCAGCCATGTCCAACTTTGTGATTCCATTTGGGGTTTTCTTGACTAAGATACTGGAGTGGTTTGCCCTTTCCTTCTCCGGATCATTTTACAGATGAGCAACTAAGGGAAACAAGAGGAAGTGTTTTGCCCAGTGTCACACAGCTAGTAAATATGTGAGGACAGTTTTGAACTCATGAAGATGATTCTTCCTGATTCCAAACCCAGTGTTCTATCTATTATGCCATCTAGCTGCCCCGTTTATCTATTGATTAGCTATGAAAACATTATAGCTGGAACCTCACAATACCCCTGTGAATGTATTTAAAGTAGTTTCATCCTACTTTGCATGGAAAGAAACTGAGGCAAAGAAAAAACTGAGTAATTGAAATTAACACAGAGATCAGTGGCAGAGACAGGAATAACAATCTTCTTTTATAGTGAGTGGAATGGATATGAGATTTGAAATTAGAAGCCTTGGTCCAAATATTAGCTCAACCACAAAATGGTTGTGACCCTGGAAAAGTCACATCTTTGAGTCTCAGAACCCTTAACTATAAAATGAAGCAGCTAAACCGTATTAAACCTAAGCTATTGTTAATTCCTAAGTGCATTGATATTTCCTCTGGTGTCCTGGAAATCTGAATTATGAGACAGGCTCTACTGTGTGATCTAGGCTTTGTTGGTCTTAAATACTTACTCATTGCCCTAAATCTCATATGCAAAGCAGAAGTAATGTCTACAGTATCTATCAGGAATTTGTGGGATCCATAGTAAACTTCTTAAAGCACTATATAAAATCAGTAATTTGCATTCATCATAAATGACTAATTTTTGAGAAATTTCAATATTACTAAAATAATCTGAACATTAAAGTTATCTTGAATGCTATTTAGTCTTTACCGATTCAGAAGATATTTTAAGATTTTTGCAGGGCTCTTATCAACAACTGCCCTACCAGTTATACTAGAAATATAAGAGACTGACTTCAGTCTGTATAGATCCTAAGACATACTTCAGTACTGACTTTGTTGAACATACTTCTTGTCAACTTTTTCTTACAAATTTGTTTCTTTCTCCTCAAAATGAAGTACAGGGAAGGGGGAAGAATTTTTTTTTTTTTTTGGTTAGCAGAGGCCTATCTTCAATTTAATCTTCTACCTATTTTAAAGTAAATTTGGTCAATCAGTAAAGTATTATGTATTTATTACTGATTTTCAAAATGTTTAGCCTAAAGATTACAAGAGTCCCAGTCACCAAAGAAAGATTAAGGCACTTTGATTCTATCCATTAGATTAGGGAAGTAGACTCAGATATTTTAGAAAATTTTTCAGAAGAAAAAGTGAAATGAAGAAGCTTTCTTCTGTGTAATCTGAAAATTAATTAATTTAAAACACCTCCAGTCCCCAAGCATTTCAATTAATTAAGGTTCTTTGCAACCATGTGCCAGTGATTGTTTAAATTGATGCCATTTTATTGATGCCTTTCAGTCACTTTTGTTTCCTTAAGTGTGAAGTGTGAAATATTGTCAAACAAATTTACTCTTATAAAGAGACTTTGTTTCAGATGTCTATTGTAGGAATGAGCCAAGCCAAAGCTGTAATCAAAAGCAGTTACTTTCAAAATTCACACATTTGATTAGCATATTTTTCCATAAACAGACACAACAGGAAAAGAAAATCTTCAGTCTCACAATGTGACGCGAGGTAATCAATCTTGAATTTCTAAAATATTTAACCAATATTTTGCTACTGAAGTGCTCACTAGAATGGACTCCCTAAATATTTATGCATGAAAATATTAAAGATGTTCAGATGACAGGGCAGGCTGCTATACATTTTTTAAAGCAATAGAAAAGGTGTTTGTGATGAGATTTGAGATTCTGAGAGCGGTTGTAATCTCATAGAAGAACTACAATCCCAACTAACAAAGTTGATAGATTAAATGTGCAAAAATGTGATAATTAAGACAAAGGACCTGAAAATGCCCTGAAGCTTTTCAAAATAATAAATAATGTCAGAGCACAGCAGCAATAATAGTAATAGATTTTAGATCAGAATTGAGATGGATGTGAAAAAAAAAGACTCATCTTATGACTTTTCTTACTAGTAAGTCTTGGCAAAGCCTACAGAAAACATATGTGAGGGAATGTAGTAGAGGCTAGATTATATATCAAATGCACTTATCTCATGTAAAATATCCTAAGAACAAACTGGCATATGATTCTCAATATCAGGAGGATATTAATGGAAGAACTTAAGAACTTTACAGTAAAATCATTAAATGGGTGAGATGTAATGACTTTAGGAAAGATAAAAGTACATGGAATACTTATTAAAGCTTTGCTTTCAGGAAAGAAAAAGGAAATGAAAGTGAAGGCAAGTGACATAAGTTTAAACTCCTAGTTCCCCTGCAAATAATGAAAGGTGCCATTATTTGTCAAATGGGTAGAGGTGTCCAACGAGAGATTCCTAGTCAAGTGTAAAAATGGAATTATCTATAGTTTATATTTTGTTATTTGGAATAGTACAACAAACAACTAGAGCAAAACCTTATCTCAGCATTTGTGGAATGGAGTGTATAAGTAACACTTTCATAGTCTCCTGAGAGAACAGTAATTATCCCAATAATATTTTTGAGAAAAGGAATGCTTTGTTAATCTATAATAAAATTTTAATTCTAAGATTTTTCTAAAATAAAATATCTGACAAGAAAATCATTCGTGAGGATACTATCGAGAAACTGATTAAAAACAACCATTTTTAAATTCCACCCTTTACAATTTACATTACTGCTGCAGAAATGAAGATGTTATCCATGCTCTCCCGTTTCACTAAAAGATAGCATTTTTTTTGTTTATGAGAATAACGATCCCTGTTCCACCTGATGTATTTCCTCTATCTGTAAAGAAACAAATAACTGAGTTTTAAAATACTAAACAACAATGCAGAAAAGTATTTCTATCTTTCATTACAGCTATTAAGGAAGATATTAAGAACAACTTAATTATATGTTTCCTTTTTGATGATCATTTCTAAGATATGAGGCAAAAATCTTCTCTTTAGAGTCCATTTCTTTCTTTATAAGAGAATTGATGGTTATACATGCATATTTATGGCATTTGAAATGTTAAAACTTGCTTTCAAAAAAATTTTATTAAATCATATGGAGTTATTTCTATTACAGGTATAGAATTTAGCAGAGAAAATGTAGTTTCACAAGTAGCTATTTCCAAAGACCATTTTTTTAAAAAGCATAAATACATTTTTGAATACCAGATGATTAACAGTGTTTTAATAGCTCATGTTTTCTTGCATTAAAGAAACTGATTTAGCTGTCAGTGAAAGTTATTCAAAGGCATATTTTCACTAACACTTTCAAATTATAATAACGTCCACCCATTAACTCTTGTAAGACAAGACATAGTTGCGAATAATATGGATGTTTTCTTTCAATTTTATTTGTTATAGAGTATGTCATTTGGACTTTGTTTGTTTTCTTACAGAAAAAGCAACCCACACACCGAAAGTAATGAGTAAGTTCTGTTAGTGGCCCTCAGCTAAGTGCATTGTGTTTATTATGCTGAATTCTTCCTCCTCCTCCTCCTCCTCCTTCCTTTTTCTCCCTCTCCTTCTCCTTTTTTTTGGGGGGGGGCGGGTCTGGACCTATGGTTTTATCTTTCTAAAGATCTCTAGGGAAACCACCTCTTAGAACAAGTTATGTGTAACAAAGTCTTAGAGTAATGGTGGAGAGGGGGACAAAGAAAGTTGTGACTTGTTCAGAGTCACACAGCCGCTGTGGGTCAGAAGCTAGACTTGGAGCTAGATTTCCTTTATGTCTGCTCCATTCTGTCTATGACTTAAATAAATAAGCTATTGTAAGGAATATTTTATTTGGCATGATTAGCTATATAATCATTCCAATCTTGTAGTCTTTGGAAGTTGGAATGAATCAGTAATGGGTAGGTTTTTCTTACATTTAAATTTAGGAAATAATTTTAGCATCCTCAAACTATGCCACCATCTTCTTAAGCAAGGGCAAAAAAAGGTAAAAGATGATCTAATACATACATCTTATTGACAATTAAACTACCATAAAGAAAATATAAATCATTCTTTTCTAACCATCCCATAATTTCTGAACAATCATTCCAAGTCCTCCTATGGTGGAATAACACTAGATTATTCCCTACTATCCTAGAACAGTGCCCACTGTCCTAAAAATGAGAAAGTGATATTTGTAGAAAATAGAAGGATATAGTGTAACCATGAACATAATATCATTCACCATGTGTGTGTCCGTCCATTGCTGAAGAAGACCATGCCATCAGAGAAATGATAACATGACTTGCACTTGACTTTGGTTTGAGTGAGGGAGGGCTGTGCAGGTCACCAGCCTCACTTCTCCTCCAGGGTCATCTGAATCCAGTGACCAGATATTCATCAGGATGACTGGAGATGACCAAGAATGAAACAATTGGGGTTAAGTGGCTTGCCCAAGGTCACACAGTTAGTGAGTGTCAAGTGTCTGAGGTGAGATTTGAACTCAATTCCTCCTGACTCTTGCACTGGTGTTCTATCCATTTCACCACCTAGCTGCCCCAGAGTAATACCAATACCAAAAAGCTCAAAGAAAGAGGAAAAGGACACAAAAAGTTTTCTAAAAAGTTTATTATTTGTAGCATCTCTTTCTGTGGTGTCCAAGAACTAGGAACTAAGGTGGTATCATCAACTGGGAAATGGTTGAGCCATTTATGGCATAAAAATGCAATGGATATTGTTTTACTGTAAGAAATTATGAAAACAGAGTGGCTGCCTGAGGGTCTGTGGATAGCAAGACTGCAGGAGATGGCAGTGGTGTTGGGGGCCCTGGTTGTGGCTCAGGGGCAGAGAGGAAGAGTTGAGGGTAGGCTCCCAGACAGAGCTCAGAAAACAACAGCACTAAAAACCTGAAGCCTGAGAATTTATCCCCCACACTCTGGGAGCAGAGCTGGATACTATGATCAAGTTAACAGCCATGAAATAAGATGGTTTTTTAGAAAAAAAGAGTAAATGATAGAGAAAGAACCTGACTATTGATACTTCCTATGGTGATAGAGAAGAACAGGGTTCAAACTCAGAAGACAGTAAAGTCAAAATAGTTTCTTGTAAAGCTTCAAAGAAAAACATAAAATTGTCACAAACCAGAAAAGTATTCTTAAAAGAGCTTAAAAAATACTTTAAAGCTACAGTAATTAGATCACCAAAACATATCATGTTTGACAAAGGTATAATAGTAATAGAAAACTCTCAGCAAATAGAGTGAAATTCTGAAGTTTCCTGTAGGATTCTAATTCAGTGAAGTGAAAGAGAATAAGCATTTTAAAATACTTCATATTTTCCAGATTTATCAATCATAATCAATCACTCATAAATATTTGCTATGTGCCTCCATTGTGCCAAGCACATTCTGTGCCCAAATATAGGAGAATTAGAAATCATGGCCACTTTTTTCTATTTATTTTTGTCACACTTATAATTTATTTTTGTGACCTCATCTTATTTGATGGCGTCCAGAGAAATAAAAAGTCCTGGAACAATTCATAATCCGTTTTCCTTTAACATTTAATGTTCTATGAACTATTGCACAGTTGAGAAAAATAATTGCTTTTTATAACTGAATAAAAGGATTTAAATGTAGCCTCATCTTCTGTAGGCCCACTGAAAGTGTCTTTGAGACAGTTCCCGTATCAAAGTGGATGACAAAGATAATAGGTATCTTATCTTGTTCCCACATGATGTTGATTCATTCTGCTAGGTTTTGATATGTTGAAATGTGTTTTCTTCCATATATATTGGAGATTTGGTATTGGTAATATCTATCAATTTTAAAAATTTTTCTCCAATTTTAATGGTCATTGTTATGGAGGAAAATTTATGTCCTCTACATTTTTAGTGAATATCATTCTATATGACTTTGATTTCTTCTGTTAAGTCTCTGTACTTTGAAATCTTTTTGCTCTAGATAGTTTTAATATTGTGAGTTTGGGATATGACAAAATTTATTAAAAATGTGTGGTGATCTCTGTTTTTATCTGTATTTATGCTCTCATTCTAGTACAGTTAATTTATTCCATTGTGAAAGACATTTTGAGGTCTGTATTTGTAGTATAGAGATTGTCATCTGAGAGTTTATGAAAGATAGCAAGTTTCTAATGTCCACAGGTACACATTCCTAGGTACTTAATACATGCTAAAATTTAATATCTATAACTTTATGTTTTATAGTTGCTATAATGTCCTTATATAGAATGCATTGTTCTAATGTAAAGTCTAAGTACTTAAGGATAACCCTTCTGTAATTTCTGGTGGTGATTTATCTTGTCCTGAATTGTGGCAATCTATTGATTTCTATCATTTCTATAAAAATATCATTTATATAAATGTTTCCGATTCTATAAACAAATCTTTATGACTCAGCCATTTCTTCTATTTTTGTTAATGCATATTGTTGATTAGGCTTATGTGGATGTCACCCACAGAAGGTCTTTTGATTCCACTCCTGAATCTTACCTGTGGCTGTTGATATTATAGTCATCAGGTATCAATCACTAAGCATTTTTAATCACCTTCTCTGCATCATTCACTAGACTAGAGATGGAGCTATCCAAACATAAAATATAGACTGTCCCTATCCTCATATATTTTTTGCATATAAATTTATTCATTTTCAGTTTTTAACATGCATTTCCACAAAATTTTGAATTTCAAATTTTCTCCCCATCTCTCCACTACCCTCACCTCAGGATAGCATCTATTTTGATTGTTCTTTCCTCCAATCTGTCCTACCTTCTATCACCTTCTACACTTTATCCCCTTCCCTTCTATTTTCCTATAGGGTATCCTCATAAATTTTACTGTTAGAGGATAGGATGCAGAAAAGTAACTACGATACAAAGTAAATGGTTATAAGAAGCAGGCCATGGTAGGAAGAATTCTGAATGTGAAATCAGAAGATGGGTATTTGAATCTTGGTTCTACGTGCTATCGGTGTTACACTGGGCAAGTTGTGTTACTTTTCTGGACATCCTTTTCATCTCTGTTATATGAGATTATTTTACTAGATGATCTCTGTGATTTCTTCCAGTTCTACACTCTATGATCCTTATAAATAGATAAAAAATATTTTTTTAAAAGAGTAACATGAGTGCCAAGAAGAGATAATTTCCTAAAGATGGTTTATGTGAATGCTTGATGGCTGAAGATAACACGTATCCTTAAGGAATCAGAAAATGGTCCACTCTGGTTAAAAAAAAAAAAAAAAGTATGTGAGGAGTAATGTGAAATAGGCCTGGAATAGTATATCAGGACTAGATTATAGGGGAAAGAGCTTCTCTTTTTATACTAGGGACAATAGGGAAGTCACTGAAGGTAACTTTCAAAAATGTTAAGACTTTCGTGTTTTATTAAACAGAACATTGTAAGCACACTCTAAACATTCCTTGATGATTCAGGGGCATTATTTGGGAGACAGGTCATTCTTTTTTAATAGTACATTAATTTATAATTCTTCTTTGGCCTTTTCTGAGGGCCAGGACTCATCCCTTAAATCAGATGATTATATATATATATATCTGCTTATGTCTTCATCTACCATGTTTTGACTCATTTCCATGTTACTGTGTGTATTGAATGAATAAATGACCCACAGAATTGTCAACTATCGTGGCTTCCGTAATAAAATATTGATAGCTGAAGTGGATACTGAAATATGCACAGGTGACTCTTTTCTTCTGCCCACACACACACACACACACACACACACACACACTATTCGGTGCTTATGTTAGCTGCCTACATTCCCTTATAAAGTTCTTCTTCTCTAGTAAGAAAACAAATACAGTAGCCATGCCCTATAGCTGTCTCTTCAAGAGCCAAAATATTTCAGTAAAGGCTATCTCCCTGAGGTCCATATTGGAGTCCTTTCCTGTTCTTCTT